>JAOSBN010000008.1:42724662-42781857 GCA_027563595.1 Erythroxylum suave
TTCTTTTGCTGCTTCCGTCTGCTTTTGCTTCCTTCTGCTTTTGCTTCCTTCTGCTTTTTATTTCTTTTGCTGCTTCCATCTGCTTTTGTTTGTCATCAAAATCACTTTATACGTGAAGTCAAAATTCTGACTTAACAAGCTTATGGCGACACTTTTAAAATACATCACCATAACTTATCAAACATTTGGTGACAAATCCAGGAAATCATCACCAAAGACTCTATAATTTGCGACGATATTTTGAAGCGTGCCAAAAAGATCAATATTTGGTGACGAATTTAGTCTCAAAAGGTTAAACATTCAGTGAAGATTTTTTAAAAGTGTCACTAAATGTCAAGCATTCAACGACGATTTCAAGAAATAGTCACTAAATGTGTACATTCAGTAGCGATTTTTGTAAATAGTCACTGAATGCTGGACATTTTCCAAAATTGTTAAACTAACATTTTTATAATCTATCATAGTTAAGATATGTTTTATTAGAGATTTGTTTTGAATGTTTACAACATATTATTAAAAAAAACTCACAACACAATTTTAAGTGTTAAATAGTAGTATTAATTAATCATTAGTATTTACTAACATTGCAAAAATTAGTTATAAAAATTTTAAATAAATTTATCAATATAATAATATGATATATGGAATAGTACGAACTTTGAATTAGAAGTTACCCAATTCATACAGTTATAGAGCCGGAACAATAATAGTTCACATTCAATAGTATGCAACTTGACCTCTAAGTAGTAGATATGTTATTTGACAAATTATTACAGATACAACAATAAGTCAACTATAAAGTTGAGTTCAGATGATTGACTTGCTAAATAACAATGATATTATTATTTATTTAGATTCTAAGTAAAATGAGAGCCGGTAAAGATAAATAAGTCCCTGACGTTTGGATTCTCGAGAAGAGTCCTTACACGTTCAAATGCACCAGTCAGAACAGTAACAATTGTTCCCTCAAGTGTAGATTTTTCACACCCTCTTGCAACTGCTTTTTTGCTATAGCTAAACTTGTAGCAGATACAGTGAATGAGTTGCTAAATTTAGTACCTAAAAGATAATTAGTATAGAACTTCGATATTGTTATATTAGTAAATCGTTAAATGAATCGAAATTAAAGTGACATGCATACGTGAATGAGTAGATGAAGTATGTGGAATTGAAATTTTTTCCAAAACGACCAATTTCCCTAATCCTTTACGGAATGTTGTGACATCTCGCTCACCTCCATGGCTATACATGTCATCTTTGAGACTCAAGGAAGCTTAAAACAACATGTAGTATAAATCATCAAATGTGAATATATATAATAGCTTCATAAAAGGAAATGAGAAGTACATTATAAGGAAAGTGACGTTGTTTGGATGATACTAAACACCTTGAAGCAGAAGATCGGCTATAGAAGGCAAACGATGATTAGTGTGTGAAGTGGAGATTTTTTTTCTGCATTGTTGGTTTTTTCAGCAGGAATAATTTTGCCACATTCCTCCCAACAGAATGAATTAGGGTCATCCAGAACTAGTCTCCATGTCGACATTCCTTAATTAATAATGTTAAGAGGTATATTTTGAAAAAGTCGATTTAGAATAAAATGATGATATGTTTAACTCCAATTTCGATGACAAGTAAAACTAATCCAGTTGAGCACGTATACTTCTTCAATGTGCCTAATGATATGAAAGTACCCTTACTAAAATTTCAAAAGGTTAGCACTTATTAATTTAGAATCATATGTAAAATTTATAATTTAAAGTAGAATAGACATGACAATGTTCTTGATGTATAGAATTATAATATTATCTATATGTCTCAATATTACTATTAATGGAAATGAATAAAAGTAAAATACTCTTAAAACAATTTCGTCAATACATAAACAAATCTTTGATGAGGTAAAATGCTATTAAAACAATTTCATCAATACATAAACAAATCTTTGATGAGATTAAGTATTAAACGTTGGTGGAAGACAGACATAAAGAAATAACAAAGATAGATCGTAAATCATCTAAAAACACAACCATAAACACAACTCATACATCAAATGCATAATTAAAAACTCACAATAAACACCTAAAAGGTTTTAGTGAATAATCACAATAGAACAAAAGAATAATACTGATTCAATGAATAATCATTCTTCGTTGGTGATGAGCAGAACACAAAATCCAAACAAGTTATCTACGAGAGGATTTTTTATTAGTGTTTATGACTTGAACGAGAATGGAGTAGGCTTTTATGTTTTTGTCTTTGAAAACCTAATACAAAATGACGTCATTTTTCTAGTTTAGATAAACTGATGTTGTTTATTATTTGTTGTAGGTCTTTAGAAGTAGTATTAATTAATTTTCCATGATTTATTGTATTTAGTCGACAATTGTCAAATGTAGTGACTAATATATGGTTCGTCGCTAAAGCCCGCCGGTTCATAAATAATTTTTAATAAAGAAATTTTCCTATTCCAAATAAATCATAATTTCAATTAAAAATTAAATTATTCATTGGAAGACTATTTGGAGATTTAATTTGTTGATCGTTCAAATAAAATAAAATAAACTTATAATTTTCAGAAAATTATACATTTTCATTAATATAATTTCAAAATTTTAACATTTTAATTACTTTAATTAATCAAAATAAATAATAATAATTTAAGAATACATTGTAATATAATTATAAAACTATATATTTCTAACAAATTATATGTAAAGATTAGTTATTACCAAAAATTAATCAAATGAAGACCAATTGCATATATATGTGAGAAGAATAATTTTTCATTTTGTTATTGGCAATAAGAAATTTTCATATATGTTAATAAATTAAGAAGAATAAAGATGTAAAGAAAATGCTTGGGTTTTGGCAATTTTATATAAAATTGGCATCGAAATTATACTTTTAGGTGACGAAAATAGCCATCCTCAGAAAAGGTAAATTTTGCAACGATTTAATAGTTTGGCAGCAAACTGTTGTACATTTTGTGATGCTATAGTTTTTTCATAGCCAAAGCATGGCATTTTGGAACGATTCTTCGTTTCGTCACAAAATGTGGGAGATCATAATAATATAACTACATTGTTTTTCGTGTTTTTTCAAATGTATTGGTCACAGTTATCATATGTCGTAGCTAAAGGTTGCATTTGACAATGAATCTCATTTACGTCGCTAAATGTTGCAATGGTAAAACAAACGACATTGTCCACCTAACAAAAATTAAACCTGCAGCCTTTCTCCCCAGCCCCCCTCTCAGTCGTTTCTTCCTTTTTTCTCAAACTAAATCAATTTTCTACTGTTCCTCCTGTCATTGCGCAACATTCTATTTGACTCCTTCCCCCCATCTATCATCTCCTAGAGTTGAGCTCAACCTAGTAAGTTTATCTTCCTTTTTTTGCTGGTTTGTTTTTCAAAGACATAAGATACCAATAGAGTTTTGTTGTGGGTTTCTTCGATTTTTTCAGTAGTTTGCATGGATTGAACATGCTCTATGTTGGGTTTGTTTTGAAACGTGTTAATGATGGTAAAGAAAGGGAACAAACATAATAAATGGTTGAAGTTGGGTGTGTTTTATGTTATGGTTACATGGTGTTTGATGAAAGTCTTGTGGTTTGTTCTGCTTCTTTTATTGTCCAAAAGTGAACTTATTTTCACTTGTAATCTGTTCTCAACATGCACAATGATGATGATGATAAGCATAGAAAAGAAAGTGAAAAATTATTGAGCTTCATTTATAGAGAGGTTCTTTGGAGTAGAGTGTTGTAAGTATATACGAGGGAGATGTCCAAGTTATTAGCCTATTTTCCTTAACTGTTACATGAATAAGTTGATTTGAGCTTAAGAAATCACATACCTCCACTTTATTAGCATTAAAAAAGACAAGGAATTTGTTAAGAAACAACTCAATCATATTGGTTACAGGACACTAATTACTTATGCTTCTTTTCCCATAATGTTCAATTTTTTCTAGATGATAATATGATATGTAGAATTATAGCTAACATTCAAAATAAAATAGTCCTAAAATATTTTCTTATTGAAACCAACTATATAGCTTATTGGTGGTGGTCATTAGTGACCAATTATGTGCTATGTATGCATTTTGAATATCATAAAAAGGAAAGTAATATTATATGTCGAACATTCTTTTTTTCAATGTGTTTCATCTTTTTCTTCTATTATTAACTATAAAAGATAATGGAGAGAATATTTATTTATCTTATTGTGATTTTTCAAAAATAAATTATACAAATATATTTATCTTAATATCCTTACTGTTTCTTGCTCCTCAACAATAAAAAACCATACAAATTTTAAAGAAACATAAATTTTGTATTTTTTCCAATTGGGTTTAAAAACTTTAATATTCATAGTTAAGCTAATAAGAACCTTAGAAAGCTTCATTGATAAGCTTAAAATACTATATAAATAAAAAATCAAAAATATTAAAAAAAACTACCACCTTATCAAAACAATAGTACTCTTATGTACAAAAAGTACCAACCTGCATCTTCCTTCTTTGTGCACAATTTAGATACTTATAAATTATGTCATTATAATATCTATGCATATTAAATATGATTTTAGGCCATTTAACCTTTAATTCATATCACAGGTTCATTATAATGGCACCTGGTAGAAATAGGGGGAAGAGGGTGGTAATGGCAAACGAAGTTTCTCCTACAGAACAACTAGCAATTGCATCATCGAATAAAGAAAGTCATCAACAACCTTTACCAACATAGTCTGGTAGTTATGAGGGATCTTCGGTTCTATTATTGTTAAACAAACATATTTAAATTTATGGTAAAATTACTCATCACAAGTTTAGTGTGTTTTTCTCATTATATTTTTTTCAAGTTCTAATACTAGCATCAGGAAACGAGATAGAGGTAAGACAAAAGAAACTGAGTTGCAATAAATGAATGTTGCAATCAACACCAAGTTGTCAGTGACAATTGACCCCATGTAATGGAGCCTAATGGATAAGATCTAGGCTATAAAATTAGCCAGTGAGTTGGGTGTCATTGTGAGGAATGAGTTGCCTTGCCTTCAGTATGTCAAGCAATTGAAAGAAGACAACTTGCTCCAAAATAATTTGGACAAAGTTTCGGTAATATTTCAATACATTTTACTATATGTATTGCGATTTTACTTACCCAAAATAATAACTTAACTTATACATGTTTTTCACAGATGAAGCTCGATATCATTGATATCGATACGCCTAAGGTTTCAAGTAATGTTAGTTAACTATTGAAACAAAGGGTGAAGCATCATCGATATCGACTTCATAAATATTACTAGTCCCCTAACCCGCGGTCGTGGGATGAAGGCTGTAGATGAAGAGGCAAGGAGACATATTCTTAAACTAGAGACTCCAGAAAATTGGAGTAAAATGTGTGATTATTGGGCCTCAGCAAAGGTTTAGGTTTGTTTTTTTCTCTTCATACTTTCCTTCAATTAATTTTATTTATAAATTTCATGACTAATTCTCTTAAATTGCAAAAAGTGTAAGAAAGCTAAGGTGAACAGAGCAAAAATGAAGACTCCTCATAATACCAGCTTCAGATCATTTGTCTTCGTCCAATAAGAATTTGTAAGTGTAACGTTTTCAATTTATTATTCTATTTCTTAATACAATAAATTCTAATTGGTTATAATTTTTTAATTCATATAATAGAGCCAAACACAACTCCAAGAACAAGAGTGTGATTATACAAGCACACACACTATAAGGGAGGTTAAGGTTGGACGTTTGAAAAGGCACAAAGTAATTATGTAAGTACAAACAAATTAATATTGCAATTTAATTTTCTATTAAATAGTAAGTAGTAATTTTTTAGTTAACGCGATTTTCTAATTTAAATTGTAAGACAAGATGCAGGAGTTGTTGCAAACGTCATTGTCTAAGGGGAATCAGCCCAATGTCGATGACGTTTGCAACAATGTCCTTAGTACAAGATCAGGCTATATCAAAGGTCTTAGATACGACCCTAAGCCTGTTGGTGCATCTTCGCCACGACCAACATATGTTACGGCGCTTCAAGAGGAGACTCAGACAGTGAAGACTAAGTTGTAATGTACGGAAGAGACATTTTATATGTTTATTTTATTTTAATTTATTATTATTTAAAAAATTTGTCACTAACATTAATTATAAAATGAATAATTTTTATATTTCAAATTGTCTTAAAATTGTAATAAATTAAATTAAATTAGTTTTTAACAATTATAATAATAATTCAATTCAAAATTAAAATTTGTCAATAAATAATATTAGCTATCAAAACAAAATCGTCACAGAAAGTTATTACCTACGTTTACAAAAACTTCATTAAAAATATTTTACTACAACCACAAATTAGTAGTTAAAACCGTTTTACTACAAAAACAAATTCGTCACCAAAAAAAATATTAGCTACCAAAACTAAATTGTCACAAATTGTTTTTACCTATGTTTGCAGAAAAGTTTCTAAAAACATTTCCCAAAACAATTAGTAGGTAAAACTATTCTTCTACCCAAACAAAATCGTCACTAAAAATAATTACCTAGGAGTACAATTTAGTAGGGAATAACTTTTCGCTACAAAACAAAAATGTCAAAACTTTGTATGATGTTCTTTATTCTCGTCAGTTATAATTTTTATTGATGAATTGTTTATGTCTAGAAAATGTTTTGATGAACCTTTTAAAAGAAACGTCACAGATATTGTTTTGTTAACAGGATTCAACGATGATTTGGGCGATGATAGTTTTCGTTGCAAATTAGTATTTGCGACAATTAGTTATTGTTTAGCAATGTTTATTTTCGTCGCAAAGGTAGTATTTGTTGTAGTGAGATGTAGGTATCCTTCTTCGTCTCCTTGAGTGCCAATGGAACATATGTCTTCAAATCAATATTTCTCTCTTAGTCCTTGGCTTTTTAGCCTTTGGTGGCTTGTCATTTTCAGCTACAGAGCTTTTCTTAGGAGCATTTGGTGACGGTGGTGGTGGCTGTGATGGGGCTAGGGTGACGATTTGGTCTTTAGATTTGCTCCTCTTCTTTTGTCTGTAATGTTATGTATAAACATTTTATTATCAAGAATTATATGTACGCTATATTTTCACAAATTTTAAATTGTAAAAACATAAAGAGAAGAGTTAGCAGATTGATCAAATGTTCACATGTATTACTTCACACAACGACATTTGACGTAAGCGAAGAGACTCAACTGCAATACAAGCATTACTGTCCTAATCTTATATAGGCTTGAGATAAAGTAAAAAGGAAGGCCTTAATAGTATACAAATATATATTATCTGAAGAAAATATAAAATTCAGTTCCTTTATTAGTTTTTTTCAATTAAAATGTTCTTTATTTTATTATCAAAATTATTTCAGTTTCTATAATCATAAATATTTAACAGAAGAATTGGTTGTTTATTTACTTTTAAATTTTCTAAATTGAATACATTCGCTACTTAATATAAATTGCTAACATTCTCATTAATATAAATTTATCACTTAAATTTTCATTAGATTGTTCAAAACTATCTTCACATAATTTGTAATCTTTATTGAAAGAGACACTCTTTTAATAAATTTATCGATAACTCATTTTTAGAATATTAACTATTCTACTCGTTTTCTTTTTCTTTTTCCTTTTCCACTTCCAGAAAAATGCCTTTTAGGCAATATATATAAAATCATTATAACACAATTGAATTAGAAAAAGAAAAAAAGTACATATATATTGAACTAGAAAAAGTATGTAAGCATAATAGAATAACAATAACTCGACCATTTATATAAAAATTATATCAATGATATTATATATCTGCAACAAAGAAAAAAGAGTCAAATTTAACATCCTACATTAAAAATAAACATAGAGAGCAAAATTTTATAACAAAAGCTATTATACTCATAATTTATTTTTATTTTTAAAATAATTCTTAAATATCAAAAACTAAGTAATCCGCTTTTCAGCAAATAGAACAGAGATTAACAGTAATATCAACATTATATGAATATTGAAACCAAATTTCATTAATAATTACAAATTTAAATTTATACATACAAAATCACTCAAACTTATAAATGAAGAAATTATAATTATAACTTAATAAATGAAAAAGAGATAAATTGCAATTGAAGAAGAAAATAAGTTATAAAAACTATCAACTATGACATATGCAAAATGAAAGAGAGAAAATTTACCAAATAAACTCAATTCGAGTTGAAATCATACCTAGAATTGCAAGTGACAAATTTCAATTTATATGAATAAATCACAATTGAAATAAGAAATGACATAAAGATAAATTATTTAATCCAAGTTTCAATTCAAAAATAGAAAATTCAATCCAGATTGAAAAAATTATTATACTCATGATCAAATTGCAAATTTTTACTTAGCCTTTAAATCAAAAGAACTAATGAGAAAATATAAAATTTGAAGTAAGAAAAATAAAAAATGAGACTTCAGAAAATAAATGAGATGGGTTTCTTTCCTAGATAGCAATGATGTTGATAGAGGCAAGGCCAAAGCGGAATTTTCGAATTTAAGGCCTTCTCTTACATAATTTCGATTAGAAAAATGTAAATCTTAACATTTAACTAGAGCAATTTCATTTTGAAATATCTACTTCTATTGTTATTTTACTTATCAAAAAGAAGTTTTTACATTTATGATTATGTACAAAATCATTTTTTACGAAATTAAGATTGATATTTACTCCCTAAATAAATTTCTTTAAATCTTTGAAAAGAACAACTCGTTTTAAACTTGTTTTTCTCAAGTAAAAAAATCTTATATTATAAAATAACTTGTAATTGATAGGCCCTTAATGTGCTTGCCCTGGGCAAGGACCCTTCCTGTCTTTACTGAGGATCGACCTGAATTACAAGCTCAAACCTATTAAATAGAAACTACAAGAACTCAGTTTTGAGTTGCTTACACTACTGTTTTTTCCCTAATTGTAGTTTGCTCTCTTCCCTAGGAAAATCTAAAACAAAGGTTGCAATGATCTATGCTTATAGTTTGTATTAGAGGATCAATCCCTTGAGTCTACGGAGCCCTTTGTGTTATTATTCAGAGAATCAACGAGAGAGGGAGATAGATCCATAACCAAGGCCAACAATTAAATGATACAAGAAAGTTAAGTACAATAGTTAGGATGGATTGAATAAAAAAATATGTCCCGTTATTTTAATGTGTGTATAGTTACAACATTAATTTGATCACAACATTAATGCCTGCATAGTTGTTTTTATACTTCATCTTCACGAAACTGTGTGGATATGTTATGATTTTTAGAACTTCGACAATCACTCAAGTAGAAGCATATCCAAGCTCTAACATGGATGGAGTTCTTGAGCCTTTTAGCTTATATAATAAGTAAATAACCAAAGGAATAGGCAACTGATCAATGTACAACATAGTAAATAAACAAGTATTTGCTACGTTCTTATATTTCATTTATGTGCTTCGATTATAGGAAAAGTATTGGTGGAAAGTGTGATAAATTAACTTCATGCATCTCATCTCCCTATCAAGGTCAAATAACCAACTAGACTAATCGTTTTGACTTAATTTCTTCAGTTGTCATACCATCATATGTTTGTTTTAGTTATTAAGATACCATTGTTTAATAGTACTATAAAATGGATGTTAATAAATTGGAATAATGAATCATGGTAATTAATAATGTTTATGAGCGGATTGTTTATAGTGAATTAAGCACATTCATATAAGTTAGAAAATGTATAAAAATATATCATAATGAATTTTCTATACATATTGATAAATATGGATAAAACAACCCACTATCATAGAGTATATACTCAAAAATCTAGAGGACATTCAAGAACATACCCTATGACAATGGCATGTTAGAGCAGTCTTATACACTTATTATGGCATCATACACTTTACAAATGTTTACATCATCATAAGTATCTGAGATGTTTACTCCTTTGTTTACAAAAGTTCTACATGTCATGACAAACTAACAAAAACATAAACTACAGCTCCTCAGATATCAGTTGACTAGACCTTTGAGTCATTTCTTAATTCAAAACATTCTTCTAAATTATCTTAAGAACTAGGTCTCCTCTCTTGTATCTGAAAAAGCCATGTTGCAATTTTGATGAGTTTTGTGAACTCAGTGAGTGAACCATCCTCGATGTGCTCACTCATTTATAACATCAAACATTTTAAGTATAAATCAAATGCGTAATATTTCTCGTCTCAATAATTCATTATGGATTACACTCATTTTGTATATTTTTATCAGAAGAATTGAATCATATTCTAAAATGTACATAAATATGGCATATCATAATATCATCATAATTCAGAAATGTTTTCACAATCATATATGTACAAATGCATATGCATATGAGACTCCACTTTTGTTGTTATTTTGTTATGACCGAACGCATTTCACTGTCCCATATTCCTTGTGGATATCAACTCTTTTCAAATAATGTCCCGTACCTATTGTGGATACCGAGCTCGTTAATCATGGAGCCAGTGGCTCTACGTGCACATTTATGAGCTTTAAGCTCTTTTAGATTGGCTACTCTAGTCACAATGCCTTTATCTGATCATGTATATTAATATGATGCATCAAATTACAAAATATGCTATCAATAACATTTATTCATGTTGCACAGTTAGATTCACATATTCATCGAAGCTAAGTCTGACATTCAACAATTTATTGAGAATACAGGTATCTTTCATATTTATATACAATCAAAACACTTCTAATACATTCCCAAATATCAAACTCCTCGGAACATTAAAGTTCGTAATTATCACAATCAGATTATTAACAGTTTACCAAATGTTAGTTAAACAGAAATATATCAACCCTAATGAGAACATCTAGGTTACTTACAGTACGCTCCACATTACCCAACAATGTCTAGATTCAATTGTTCGACTTGTACGTCTAAAATCATTCAATACACACAAAATTCATATTAAATATTTGATTAATCAGATACATATTCAATCATAAGCATTTATGTATATGCCATGCTCAATGCATGCTCAGTGACTTTCTCAGGTATGTTACCTTAATCACAATTCATGATCATTCAAACATTGTCACTTGGATATGTCTTATTTTTACTTAGGTTTACACCTCAATTAACTTGTTTAGTCTAAATTCATCAATCAACCATCAAACTAGTTAATTTCAAGCCTAAAGCATCATAGGAAAGTACTTTATCACTAGTTGTTTCAAACATCAATTAAAAAAGAAGTATTTATATCCAAGCCTGGCCTAAGCTCACGATGGACCTTGCCATAATCGTGATAGAACCTTAGGCATCAGGCCATGATTGTGGTAATTAAGCCACGATCGTGCACTGAAGGCCAAAATCGTGCCCTGTATTGTACCCTCCAGTTCTCCACGAATTCACCTGTTTAATACATCTATGAATCAACCTATATCATCCATGATTTTTCCACACCAAGAACAAGCATGAAAACTTCTAAGTTTATCCAACACATTTCAGCACATATCATCACCAACATCATATGCATTTCATTCCAATTCAAGCATCATCCTTATACTATTAATCATGCCAATATGATCATATTGTTACTTACATGTTAGGCTTCCAATTCAGCTCAAAACTTCAGGCCATACTAGAGTTTCATTCACACGTGATTTATCACAAATTCAAGGTAATAATGAACTAGTTTTAGCAGTAAGATGTAGAACACTTTGAACAAATTTCTTGGCTATTTTGTGAGGGATGTATCTATGGTTTTGGTGTAGAAATTTAACTAGGGTTTAGCCAAAAATACAAAGAGAAGGTAGGTGTAATTTCGGTGGTGAGAAGTGAGTAAGACAACAGAAACTTTGTTGCCTTAGCTTAGCTAAACAAGGTGCAAGATGCCACTAATTTTTCAAAGAAATATGTCTTAAGGCATGAAAGACATTTGCCTACTTCATAAGTTGCCATTAATCCACTCGATAAGTTGCCATTTGTCATTAAATAATTAGTCCATATTTCTCTTAATAATTGATCCACTTGTCACTCCATGATTGATCAATTTGTCATTTAATTACTAGTCCATTTGTCACTCATTTAACTATGCCTAATGTTACTCAATTACAAGCTTAGTCACCCTAATTTTTTATGTATCAATTTATCCTACTACTTGACATTTTTTCCTAATCCAACTATGCATATTAATTCATCAATCACCCAATTAATCACAATTAATTTCAAATTACCAATTGTAATCCAATCAAATCAAAATTCAAGACATAACAACTCACAATTCACATCATAGTCAATTTAAAATCTTTCATACCCGAGACATATCAATTGAGTGTATATGCTATCTTTGTAATATGTTCAATATCAATATTCGTGTGTGTATACTATGCAATTGAAATGCTCTCAATGTTATTTTTCACTTTCGAGGTTCTAGGGTTCTAACCCTAAGCATGTTCCGAGAAACCGATTATTACAGTTCTCCCCTTAAGAAATTTTACCCTCCAAATTCTTACCTAATTAATCAAATAGGTAGGATATTGTCTCCTCATGTTCTCTTCTGTTTCCCATGTAGCCTCTTTTCTTGAATGATTCTTCTAAAGGACTTTAACCAATGAGATTACTCAATTTCTCAATTGTCTATTCTGATAGCCAATTATTTTAACCGGTTCCTCAACATAAATCAGATTAGGAACAACTTCAATCTCCTGAGCCGGTAACACATGTGTCAGATCAGACCGATATCTTCTGAGCATACTCATATGAAATACATTGTGAATCTGAGACATCTCAATTAGTAAGGCTAACTTATACATAAATGGTCCTATTCTCTTAATAATCATAAAAGGGCAAGTGTATATAGCGCTGAGCTTACCCTTTTTACTGAACCTCAGCACTCTTCACCAAAGTGATACTCTCAGAAACACTTTATCTCCTACTTGATACTCTATATCCCTTTGATGTTGATCCATATAACTCTTATGTCTATCTTGTGCCGCTTTAATTCTACTATGAATCAATTTCACTTTATCAATAGTATCTTGGATTAATTTTAGGCCTTCAGCAATCCTTAGACCCTCTTCATACCAATATATAGGTGAACGACACTTTCTGCCATAAACGCCTTATATGGTACCATACCAATGCTACTGTGATACTAATTTTTATAAGCAAACTCAATCATAGCCATATACTGATCCCATACTCCTTGAAACTCCAATACATAAGCTCTGAGCTTATCCTTAATAGTCTTAATTGTCTTCTCACTCTGTCCATCTATCTGAGGATGAAATGCAATACTGAAGTTCAACTTTGTATCCAAAGTTATCTATAAGCTACCCAAAAATCTCAAGGTAAATCTAGGATCTCTGTTTGATATAATAGACACGGAATCCTATGTAATCTTACTACCTCATTCACATACTTTCGAGCTAACTAATCCAATGTATTGTTTTCTCTCACTGGTGAGAAATGAGCCGACTTTGTCAATTAATCAACAATGACCTATATGGCATCATGTTGTCTCAAAGTCCAACGCAAATCTATTATAAAATCCATAGTGATTTGTTCCCATTTCCACTCCAGAATAGGTAACTACTGTAACTTACCAACTGGAGCTTGGTGCTTTATCTTAATCTATTGTTAAGTCAAACACTTAGCAACATACTCAACCACTTGTCTCTTCATCCATAGCCACCAGAAATGTTGCTTCAGCATATTATATATCTTAGTAGTACTAGGATGCATAGCATAAGCTGCTATATATGTTTCCTCCTCTCTTTTCTCAAATCATTTATATTAGGTATACATAGTGTTTGTTTCAACCACAATGTATCATTTCTTAATTCAAACTCTGAACTTAAGTTCATTTTCAACTTCTCAATAAGCTTCACTAATTCAGGATCTTTACTTTGAGCCTTTTTGACTCTTTCATGCAATTTCAGTCTAAGTTTCAATGTATCTATCAATGTCTCATTCTGCTCCAAATTCAACTCAACATTCAATGCTCTCAATTGCACTAAGTTAGGCAACTTCGATGTCTACATTTATGCCACACTTCTATTGGATTTCCTACTTAATGCATCAACTACCACCTTAGCTTTACCAGGAGGATATTCAATTTTACAATCATAATCTTTCAACAATTCTATCCACTGCCTTTGTCTCATATTTAAATCTTTCTTACTCAACAGATATCTCAAACTTTTGTGATCAATGAACACTTGAAAATTTTCACCATATAAATAGTGTCTCTAAATCTGTAAAGCAAATACTACTACAACAAGTTCTAAATCATGTACCAGATAATTGAACTCATGAGACCTTAATTGTCTCGATGCAAATATTGTTACTCTGCCATGAAGCATCAGTACATATCCTAACCCTTGGTGTGAAGCATCACTATACACAACATAACCTCCAGATCTAGATGGAATAACTAATATCGGTGTTACAATTAACTGATACTTTAGCTCCTCAAAACTTCTCTGACATTCATCAGTCCATCTGAATGGTATATTCTTTGTCATAAGTTTTGTCAAAGGGGTAGAGATTAAAGAAAATCCCTCAACAAATCTCCTATAATAACTTGCTAATCTAAGGAAACTTTGGATCTCTTTCACATTTCATAAAGCTTCCCACTTCATCACTGCTTCTACTTTTTTTGGGTCTACCTGTATGCCTTGTCTAGACACAATATGACCCAAAAATACTACTTGATCAAGCCAAAATTCAAACTTATTGAACTTGACATACAATTGTTTCTCTCTCATTATTTGTAGCACTAACCTCAGAATACATTATTCATTAAAGCCATAAACACTGCTGGAGCATTAGTTAACCTAAAAGGCATCACCATAAACCCAAAATTCCCATATCTAGTTTTGAATGCACTCTTCGATACATCAACCTCTGCTATCTTCAACTGATAGTACCATAATCTTAAGTCTAACTTAGTGAACACCTGAGCTCCTTATAACTGATCAAGCTAATCATCTATCATCAATAGAAGATACTTGTTCTTCACTGCCACCCGATTCAACTGTCTATAGTCAATACACAATCTCAAAGTTCCATCCTTCTTCTTTACAAACAAAGCTAAAGCTCCCCATGGTATCACACTAAGCCTGATAAAACCTTTATCCAACAACTCCTGTAATTGTGTCTTAAGTTCTAGCCATCCTATACAGAGGAATTGATATATGAGCAATACTTGGAACAAGGTCAATAGTAAACTCCACTTCCCTTTTTGGGGGAAAACCCAGTAATTCAGCGGGAAACACATCCAGGAAATCCCTAATAATAAGAATATCATGAATGGTTTGTTCATTTCGGGTATCAACTATGGATCAGATAAGCCTCACATCTACCTCGGATCAATCTCAAAACACTCATGAATGAAATTAATCTAGCTGGCAATGCTTGATTAACTCCTTGAAATACTACTCTCGACTGATTAGGGGATACAAGAATAACTTCCTCAGTATAACAGTTCATCATAGCCCTATATGCAGTAAGCCAGTCCATACCTAAGATAAGGTTTATTTCCCTCAACTGTAATATTATCATATTGGCTTTCAACTTTGCCTAATCAATCTGAATGATACTCCCTTTACAAACCTCTCCAATCACTGTAGTATTACCTATCGATGTACTCACTTCTAAGTCACAACTCAACATTTCTCTCTCACAATGCAGTTTAGATGTCAAATGCGATGTGATGAATGAATGTTTGGATCCTAGATTTACTAATGCAAATGCTTCAAAATTAAAGACATTCAGCACACCTGTTACCACATCTGGGGAGTTTTATGCCTCATTTCTGGTGATGACATAGATCCTAGCCTGAGACTGCGGCTAGTTACGCTACACCTCAGTCCTGACAATAGGACCTGTTGATTGTGGTCTACCTCTACCTCTACCTCTCTATACCAATCTAGTAGCTTTACTCTACTGGACCATTGTCTCAATTATCGATCCTCCTCTCACTCCAAACTGTGGTTACAAAGTCTCTGGACAATCTCTAATCTGATACTCAATTGAGCTATAACAAAAACAAACTCCCGATAACCTCCAACATTCCCCACTCCCAATAACCTCCAACATTCCCCACTATGTTTCTTGCCACAATTCTCACAACTTGACATCTATTGTGACTACCCTCCTGACACTTGTCCTCTACCTCTACCAGTATGAACAAATCCACCTCTTGGTCTAAACCTCAGCTATCTCAATCTAGTCTAGGATTGAAACAATCTATTTTGTCATTTATTGAAACTCCTACCAGAATCAGCCTGAGACTCAACATGTCTCTTCTTTCAACCTGAGACTCAACCTGTCTCTTCATTCCATACTGCTATCTGTACTCTCCTTGACCATCTTTCAACAACTGTTCAACTCTGATTGAGGCCGCTCATAATTTCATAAAACTACCTAAATTAGAAATGGATAGCCTCATTTTAATTTTCATGTTCAACCAATCTTCAAACCTTTTACACTTGTCTTCCTCAATTGGGATCAATGCAGTTGCATATCCCATTATTTCATTGAATTTTATCTTATACTATGCTACGGTGAGACTACCTTGTTTCAGATCCAAAAACTCTTTCATCTTCCGATCTAAATAAATCTTGGCCATATGGTTCTCTCTAAATACCTTGAGAAAATCTTCCCACTTTAAACTATAAGTCCTTATGGCACTGCCTGGAACAGTCTTCCACCACTGATATATTGGGCCTTGCAAAAGTGAGACTACGTATTCAAACGTCTCCTCAGATTCGCAGTCCTTCTGATAAAAATTCCTTGCTGTTCTCTCTAGCCAACCTTCTACTTCAACAGGGTCTGTACTTCTGTAGAAGTCTACAGCCCCCTACTTTCCAAGCTTATCGTACCTCCTCTCTCTCTTCCTAGAAATTCTCGGAGGCATTTGTACAAACTCAGGTACAGGGGACTCCCTATTGACTCCTATAGATTCTAAGTCGTTTAATTTAGCTGACCTTGTAACTTGATCTCCTATAACAGATGACCTATAACAAAAATAATTGTGATCACTAATTGAGTCTCTCATTATATGTCACTTTTAAATGCATATGTCCCTATGGATGCTAAACCATGCTCTGATACCAAAATTATAATAGGTCACTACTATAGAGTATATACCCGAACATCCAAAGGACATTCAAGAACATATCTTATGATAATGGCATTGTAAACCAGTTTAATACTCTTATTATGGCATCATACACTTTACAAACATTGAAAGGAAACTTTTCCAGCATTCACTAAGACAATTTACATAGTAGTCATTAAAACAAATATTTACATCATCACAAGTATCTAAGATGTTTACTCCTCTACTTCCAAAAAGTTCCACATGTCATGAGAAGCTACAAAAAACATAAACTATAGCTCCTTATATATCAATTGTCTAGACCTTTGAGCCATTTATTAATCCAAAATGTTTTTCTAGAGTATCTTAGGAACTAGGTCTCCTCTCTCGCACTTGAAAAAGTCACGTTGTAATTTTGATGAGTTTTGTGAACTCGGTGAGTGAACCGTCCTCGATATGCTTACTCATTCAAATCATCAAACATTTTAAATATAAATCAAATGCATAATATTTCTCATCTCAACAATTCATCATTGATTACACTCATTTCATATAATATTATCAAAAGAATTCAATCATATTATTAAATGTACACAAATATGGCACATCATAATAACATCACAATTAAGAAATGTTTTCACAATCATTTATGCACAAATGCATATGCATATGAGATTCCACTTTCGTTGTTAATTTGTTGTGACTGAGCACCTTTTACTGCCCCATATCCCTTATAGATATCGAGCTCTTTTCAGGTACTGTACCGTATTCATTATTGATATCGAGCTTATTAATCATGGAGCCAGTGGCTATACGTGCACATTTCTGAGCTTTAAGCTCTTTCATACTGGCTACTCCGACCTTTATTTGATCATGCATATTAATGTAATGCATAAAATCACAAATCATGCACATGTATGTATGTACCATATTCAATGTATGCTCAATGATTCCTTAATCACAATTCATGATCATTCAAACATTGTCAATTGGATATCTCTTGTTTGCACTTAGGTTACACCTCAATTAACTTGTTTAATCAAAATTCATCAATCAATCATCAAACTTGTTCATTCAAGCCTAAATGCATCATAAGAAAGTACTTTATCATTAGTTGTTTCAAACATCACTTAAAAGAGAAGTATTCATGTCCAAGCCTTGCACATGATTATGGTGGACCTTGCCATGATCGTGATAAAACCTTATGCATCAAGCCACAATTGTGGGCACTCTTCCATGATCGTGACAGAACCTAACTAATCAAGTCATGATTGTGCACTGAGGGCCACGATCGTGCCCTGTATTGTTCCCTCCATTTCTCCACGAATTCACCTATTTAGAAACATCATTTACACTTCCAATTTTCCAGAATTCATGCTCATTTATGCATCCTCATTTGCTCCTCGATTATACTCCAATTTTAGCTCAAAATTATTCATTTGATAGCTCACAAATCATGGTCTTTCATGCATCAAAAATCAAACTAGAACTATCATACATTTTCACGTATATAGTCTTAATTCTTTCTCAATTCAAGAACACTATACTGACATCTTCCTTTAACATAAATTCACCTTTATTATACTTCAAGTCCAAATCTAATACATCTATGAATCAACCTATATCATCCATGATTTTCGCACACCAAGAATAAGGATGAAAACTTCTAAGTTTATCCAACACATTTTAGCACATATGATCACCATCATCACATGCATTTCATTCCAATTCAGGCATCAATCTTATACTATTAATCATGCCAATAAGATCAAATTGTTACTTACTTGTTAGGCTTCCAATTCAGCTCAAAACTTCAGATCATACTGGACCTCCATTCAAGCATGATTCATCACAAACTCAAGGTGATAATGAACTAGTTTCAATAGCAAGATGAAGACCACTTTGAATAGATTTCTTGGCTATTTTACGAAAGATGTAGGTATGGTTTTGGTGTAGAAATTTAAGTAGGGTTCAAGCAAAATACATAGGGAATGTAGGAGCAATTTTGGTGGTGAGAAGTGAAGAAGATAGCAAAAACTTTGCTGCCTTAGCTTAGGTAAACAAGGTGTAAGATGTCACTAATTTTTCAAAGACATATGTCTTAAGGCATGAAAGACATTTGCCTACTTCATAAGTTGCCACTAATCCACTCCATAAGTTGCCATTTGTCATTAAATAATTAGTCCACATGTCTCTTAGTAATTGATCCACTTGTCACTCCATGATTGATCCATTTGACATTTAATTACTAACCCATTTGTCACTCATTCAACTATGCCCAATGTCACTCAATTATAGGCTTAGTTACCCTAATTTTTAGTGTATCAATTTATCCTACTACTTGACATTTTTTCCTAATCCAACTATGCATATTAATTCATCAATCTCCCAATTAATCATAATTAATTTTAAATTACCAATTGTAATCCAATCAAATCAAAATTCAAGACATAACAATTCACAATTCACATCATAGTCATTTTAAAATCTTTCATATCTTGAGACATGTCAATTGAGTGTATATGTTATCTTTGTAATATGTACAATATCATTATTCGTGTGTGTATGCTATGCAATTGAAATGCTCTCAATGTTATTTTTCACTTTCAGTGTTCTAGGGTTCTAACCCTAAGCATGATGCAGGAAACCCAGTATTACAATGGACACCCACTAAATTATAGTTGAATATCCTAAATGCTTTTACATTTTTTATTTTAAAATTTACATTTTTAATACATCATTTCTTTCTTTGTTTTACAGATAATTTTTAAAATAAAAATTTATTAAATCAAACTAAGATGTTAAAGTGATTGAATCTCGAAGATCTAACACTTTTGCTTCTTCATATAAATAACAACTATCTAATGAAAAAGGTAAAGCAATAAAAATATCTTGATTATCTTGTACACAATAATTTAATTTTTAAAAATTTGTTCTATGACTTGAATTCTTGTTGTTTGAGGGGTGATGTTAAATAATATTTAGAGAATACAAATATGTAAAATTTGAAATATTAAAAATAGGGAGCATTTTTACATTCAACCATAATTTGAGAGGTGGTGTACACAAGTGTATTAATTTAAAACTTTCTCTTATTTAGGAAAGTGAAATTGCTATAAAAACTAAGAAATCAATCAATAATTAAAGCTGGGAATGTTTCATGATAAAATTTATTAAGCAATATTTATAACAAGCAATTTTTGAGAAATGTTACGAATACCGTAACGAAGTTGGTATTGGATTGGGTTCTGGTACAGTACTATATTGGTATTGATCAATCCCAAGTACCATTTCGGGAAATTTTTTAAAATTATAAAATAATCCCTAAATTTTTTTAAAACTGCAAAATAATCCATTTTAGCTTCACTAACTACCAAATAAATTGATTAATTTGATTGAGCATATTATATTCCAGTTGCTAGTACTAATAGTAGAGCATAAGAAAATTAGGAATCTAAAACTAGTTAACAAAGCATAAATATAAGATTGATATTTAATTTTGTTGATCCAATTATTATTCGTCAATAATAAGCTAATCAAGGACCATTTGACATTTTTATAGCTCTACATACTAACAAAAGAAAAAAAAGACATTTCAATCCTAGAATATGCCAAGATAATTTGAATATGTCAAAATCCAAATTTCCAATTTAAAATTTTTTTATCTCAATTAACTAACTCTAAATTAGTAACCTTATTTCTACATATTGTATGATAAAAATTGTCAAAAAAAACTTAGTGTCACTGTTGACTAAATTAAACTGATGATCTTTCCATGGATGAAAGCAAACAACTTTAATGAATTAATTTCCAATTTCTCAATTCCATTTCACAGTCCACACATCAAGCAACATAACAACAACCACAAATCCCATTCACAATTCACAAAATATGCATAAAGTCATAAACACACACCCAATTATTTTAGAATTCGACAACAATTTCAACGGGTCGAGTCAGAAATAGATCTGGATCTATTTTAGATCTGATGTGGGGAAGGAGACTCGAGACTCCAAGGGTGGTGACTGGGCTACTGGGGCACCAGTGGTGTTTGTAAGTCACAAGTGTGGTCATTGAGAGAGAGAGTGAGACGTATGAGAGAGAAGTAAAAAAGTGGAGAAGCCGAGAAGGAGAGAGCAGAGGGAGGAAGGGTCGTCAATGGTATGCATCGGTGGTGGGGTTGTGATGTCGCTGGAGAAGAGAGGGAGGGTAGTTGGTGGTGCTTGAATGAAAGAGAGTGAATAAGATGTGAGAGAAAAAAATTATGGGTGAGAAGAAAGTAGAAGACAGTCGGGGAGAGATATTCGACCAGTATTTTGAATACCGATCGATACGAAGTGAAAAACACTGATACCGACTAATTAATCTCGATATAGACCTTACTCTATTTCGTTCCATTTTTTAGCTAATACGATATGTACCGCTTGGTATCGGCCAGTACGAAATGAAATACATAACACTGTTTGTGAGTAGATGTTTCAAAATTATAGAAATATTATGTTTTATGTAAAAGTACTCATTAAAGATTGAATATTTGAACATTCAAAGATCATCATCATCATCATCAACACCCTATTAAATTCTCACTGAGACGTGATTCCGACAATACGCAACTTTACTCCTATTTAGTGGAAAGACTATTTCCAATAGACCCATATGCAATGTGTCATAAAAATACTATAAAATTATAAATGGATGTGCATACATACACATAAAATGAAAATAATAAATAAATAAAGAAAATAAACATACAAAAGGTAATAAAAATAACTTAATTCATACTACAAAAATACATAAATACAAATACATAATAAATATATTGAATATACATAATACTAAAAGAAATAGGTACGACAACACAAAATAACGAACATATAGAATATGTCAAAGCTTAACAATAAATGGTACAATAAAAATACATATCAGAAAAGACCTATACAAGCGTAACTCCAATCAGACCACAAGGTGAAATAAATATACCCACCAAAATAGACTCATACAGGAGTAACTCGGACCAAGCCTATTAATACCTTAATTATACTAAGTAGGAAACTAACTAAGCTAAACACTTTAGGATGTAAATACTGTGTAAAAAATGAAAATGACCTGGTCTGGTATAACCTACAAGAATACAAATGTCCTCTTTAAGAGAGATCCTTTACTTCTATCCTAATAGGCCAAAGTTTCTTATTGCGGGCTAAGTCGGTAAGATCCAACTAAATTATATCATTCTTGATCAATTCCCTCAGTTCTTTTTAGATCTTCCGTTTTTGCTCTTACAATCTCTACGTAGTATTTTTTGTGTCTTCTTACTAAGACGTCAGGGTGTCTTCTCTTAACATGTCTGAACCACCTAAACCTATCTCTCTCAATTTTTGATTAATAACAACCACCATTAATTTGCCACTTACCATTAAATTTTTGACCTTATCTCTTCTAATAAGGTTACACATCCATCGGAGCATCCTCATCTTTGTCACCAAAAGCTTATTATTATATATCTGTTTAATGGGCTAACATTCTATCTTATATAACATAGTTGGCCTAATCATTATGTGATATAATTTTCCTTTAAGTTTGAATGGTATATTCTTGTCATATAAAACTCATTGTGCACTCTTCCATTTAAGCCACCTTGATTTGATACGATGAGCTATATCTTCATCGATCTCTTCATTGCTTTGGATGATAGACCCTAGGTAATTAAAACACTCCTTCTATAGTATAACTTCTGATCTAATCTTTACCTCCACATCGATAGCCACCTGATGACCTGAAAAATGTCATTCTAAACACTCAATCATAGTCCTACTCACTTTAGAACAGTTCGAATCTAGCATTTCTCTCTAACATTCTAACTTGACATAGACCCCCTCTCTTTTTCTCATATGCTAAGACAATATTATCAGCAAACAACATACACTAAGGCACATTTCCTTGAATATTGTAAACTCATCCATAACTCCTACAAACAGAAAATGGCTTAATGTAGAGCCTTAGCATAGCCCAATACCAATAGAAAAATTCTCAGTATCTCCTTGTATCATTCTTACTCTAGACATTGCCCTTTCATACATATCTCTAATCACTCTTATATAGGTCATAAGAACTCCCTTAACCTTTAAACACCTCTACAAGATTTCCCTAGGAACCTTGTCATATGCCTTCCCTAAATCAATAAAAACCATGTGCAAATTTCTCTGTCTTTTTCTTTAATATTCCATTAATCTTCTACGAAGATATAAAGCTTATGTCTTGGACCTTCATAAATTCAAATTGATTTTTAGATATATAAGTTTCCTTTCTTACTCTATAGTTATTACAATTTTGGATATCCCCTTTATACTTGTATAGAGAAATTAACATACTCAATCTCCCTTCATCCAACATTTTTATAGACTCAAGAATCACATTAAAAAGCTTGACTAGCTATGTAAGACCTTTGACGCCTAGGCCTTTCCATACCTCTGTTGGTATCTCATCTAGTCCTAGTGCCCTTCCACCCTTTATCTCCCTCAAAGCTTTTTTAATATCTTCCCTTATGATCTATTTACACTGAGACAAGTTCCGAAATCTCTCATATTTGTTGAGTTCACCTAAAGAGATGTTTTCATCTATGCCTTCTACTCTTAATGTCATTTTCCTCCATGAACACCTATCCTACTTCTCTTATACTTCAAAGATCATTAAACAAAATTCTTCTCTTTTATTAAAAATAATATTTGAAGATCCAAAATTAAATTTTTGTTGGTACTTACTTTAATAAAGTAGGTAATCAATAATGTATAAGTTATTACTTAAAAGAAAAAAATTCTTTAGTAAAAGTGAGTAACCATTGATGTATAAACTATTACTTATCTTCTTTTTAGAACATTCTACCCCTACAAAATAGAAACATATAACTTTGTCTTTTAAAATATTATATTTGTACAAAAATGAATTGAATAATTTAAGAAATTTAACTTTAAAATGTTCTTCTTCTATATAGTTGCTTTTGCAAATTTTTTATTTGAAGAAAGTATAATTACCCTATGTAAAAAAGATATTTTTACATCATTCGTTATAACATTTAATAATTTTATAATTAACATATAATATCATTAATTTGGAAATAATCATGTTTTGGGATGAAATTTATCAAGACGTACTCCCTTTCTAAAAGAGTTAAAGACCAAAAAGGAAATTTATTTATATAAAAAAACAATGAAAAGTACTTCTTATAAATCATTTATGACCAAATTCACTACAAGAAAATAACAAATTACCGAAGGAATATCACCAGAGGAATACATTCCATTGGTATTTAGTGATGGAAAGTTTGTTTCTGTCGGTAAAGTTAACAGATTTACCGACAGACGTGACATTTGTCAGTAAACGTGGAGGAAAAATATGCCTACGAGTTTTTCGCCATACTATCATACTATAACGACAGAATGCGTAATTCCATCACAAAATCAGATGGCAACTAATGGCGAGGGAAATGGTGAAATTGAATACTGACAGGAACATAGTGTCGCTAGTATTTTATCGACGAAAAGAATTTTTTATCGACAACTGTCGAATTGTTCATGAATAAAATGACTGTCGGTATTTTACTGATGGAAAGAATTTTTCATTGGTAACTGTCGAATTGTTCATGAATAAAACGACATCGTTTGGTTTTGATCCAAACGACATCATTTTATCATCATCGTTTGTAACTCGAACCCCCTTCCCCTCTGCTATTTTTCTTTCCCACCCTCAATTGCGTCAGTTCTCTTTGATTTCATTGCTTCCACCATCGATTTTTAGATAACATCGTTATTGAGTTTATTTTATCTCTAAAAAAAGAAGGTCTTAGATGTTATATATATGTATACCGTGGGTGGGTGTTGGGTGGTGGGTTTTGTTATGATTATTGGTTTATGCATTTTTTTGTTGAATTGTTGGTTTATTTGTTGTTTAACTGTGTTGTTGTTGGCAAATAATGAAAATTGCAATTGTTTTATTATTAGTTAAAGATAATACATATTTCCTATGAGTTGTTTGATGATTGCAGGTTGAGTATAACTCCAATTTCGTCATGGTTTACATAACCTATTCAGAACCATACTACTTTCGAAAATGTTCATGTGAAAGAGAAGGTTCGAGTACTATATAATATTCAATTTTACACTATAATTTTTATATACTGGACCTGTACAATGAGAGATATGATATAGGATAATTGGGTGTATGAGAAAGTGCACGGTTGTTGTGAGTAAGCCTAAGCATAATCCCTTCAATTGAAGTTTTTAGTTTATTTGTTATGTTTATTAACAAGTTCAAAAGATACTTACATTTTATGTTCACTAATTTAATTTTAAATATTTATTTTTATAGTTTTAATAAAAAATTTTACTTCAGGTTTTATAATATTAAACTTTTCTTTTAATATTTTGAAACTTTTATATATGATTTGATTTAATTTAGATATGTTTTATAATGTTATGTAAAAATATAACTTACTTTATTAACATTGAATTGTCTTATTAGATATTTGTAATTATAAATATCAAAATTTTCAATATTTATAAAATTAAAATTAATTAAAGAATGTCAAATGATGAAGTACGATGATAACAAAAAATAATAATTTATAGTCTAAAATCATGAGGAATTCATCTAATTTCATCAATTACACACTAAGGAAGGTCACTAACAAAAATGTGGATGGTCCGTTGTCCGTTGTTTGTTGCTAAAATAGCGGACCATCCACATTTAATATTATCTGCTTGTTCTTCTTCCTTTTTAGTAATGTGAGAAGCTGTCATTTTGTGATCAGGTACTTAAAATAAATTCTTAACCAATAAAGAAGACTCTTAAGTTCATATTATCAACATATATATGTTGATAATGCACTAAATAAGGGTTAAAAACCAATATTTAAACAATTTGCATTTAAAAAATGATAACTATTATATCCTATTTTTATATTTGAGTCTATTTAATAGTAAAAATTGAATCATTAGTCTTCAAAATCATGGAAAATTTATTGATTCTTTTTAAAAGAGACCTAACTAGGTAAGGGTTAAAACTTTTTTTGTGTATGATGTCGTCTACTTTTTGATAGTCACTTCAAGGATAAATTGTGCCTCTTTCAAGACTATGTATTTTGGCACCTTACTTTAACCTCCTCAAAGTTTTAGGTTGTGTTCATTTGAAGGGATTTCTATAGTGTATAGTGTTTCTTTAGCCCCTTCCCCAAAGTGATGGCTACAATAGATATGTTGATATTGGATATTAATATGATCCCAAAGTTGAATCTTTTTGCAAATTATGTCTCCTAACCTTTGTGTGACTTCAAATAAGGACTAAATCATATAGCCTACACTTGTTGCTCAAAACAATGTGTCTTAAAATGATTATTTAATTGTTTGAAACTTATTACTAAGCCTACAAGAAGGATTTAGTACCTGTCTTTAGTTATGCATGTCAAAGTAAACCAGAAGGCATCACTTAACTACATGTATAGTTACTCAAAATTGTCATCATACTATAAGCCTCCAACACTAGTAATTTAAATATCTTTTTGCAAATGTCTCCTTCAATATTACTTTAGTAAAAGGATTAAATAGGCCGATGAAAGTTTGTTTATGATCCTACTCCTATAGCATGATGGATCACATTAGTTTATAATGTTGTATTGGAACAAGTGTATTATATTAAATATTTCATATTCTTTTAACATGCCCTATATTGTGTTGGAGAGTGTTGCTCATCTTTCTTCGTTATAGTCTGAAGTTGTCCATCCATCTAGGTTAGTCATCTAACTAATATTTACCATATGTATTGCTTTAATAATACGATTATGATAACTTTGGATTTTGTGTGAATGCAAAGTAGGTTGGGATTTTGTGTTGATGTTTAGAATATTCTTATAATCATTAATGAATTTTCATGTTCTTCTTTAATAGTCTAAATATTTACTGTATGTGGAATGAGTTTGAAATGTTATGGATGATTTGAGGCGTTAATAAACTCCTAGGACGGTATATAGGCTGAAAACTCGTGATGCAGCTCTCGTAAGGCTTATCAGTGAAAAATTCCACGAGCCTAGGAGTCACAATGAGAACTTTTTTTCTTGATTCATGAATGTAAATAATGCCACACATCAGAGTTTTGAAATCAATTGTAGGTAATTAATTTGATCGGTTAATACTTCAACTTCGATGTGATCAATGTAAACTTAGTATTAACACAAGGAATTAATATGTTTCATAGATAAGACAATTACTTTCCATAATAAACCCCTAAGACAGTATATAGGTTGGAAGCCTGTGATGCAGATCTTATGAGACTTATCGGTGAAAAATTCCACGAGCACAGGAGTCACAGCGAGAATTTGTTTTCTTGATTCACAGGTGTAAACAATGTCATGTACCATAGTTTTAAAATCAATTGTAGGTGATTAATTCGATTGGTTAATACTTCAACTTCGATGTGATTAATGCAAACTTAGTATTAACACAAGCAATTAATACGTTTCATAGATAAGATTAATTTTAGGTTGAAATATACCACCAAAGAGAAGACAGGATATGATGCAACCAAGATTTAAACCACGATTCGGAGGTACTTATTATATAGGTGAAGCATCTCATGATATAGCAGTTAGAGCTGAATCACCTCCTCCCCCTCCACCTACTACACTTGCAGATGAGGTATCACCTTCTGTACTTGCTGCTACACCATCGACCACCGCTACATCATTCACTACCCCTATACCGACAAAGATATAAAGGGTAAACAATGCGGATGAAGGAGACAACCGCCAACCTAGAGCTGAGGGACCTAATCGAAGAACTTACATCACAATTGTCAATAATATGTAAGTGAAAATACAAGAAACACTATACATTTATAATTAAGTTATAGGTTTAAATTTAAAAAATGGTATAAATTTATTTGATTTTTTTATTAGGTTGATAATAACTAAACCATGCTCAAGAAACGTGACAACGAAATTCAAGGAGAAGATTGATCTTGAGGGTTATGTATGGAAGAATATATCTCAGGAGACAAAGGAATTTTACTATCAAAAGTTTGAGGTACAAAAAAAATTATTATTTTCTTTTTTAATTAATAGTTTTATACATTAATTAGATAAATATTATTACATCATAAGTATTTATCGAATTTTTTTCTTTTATTTCATAAAGATTTTTTTTGGGATTCTCAATTTGACACTATCATTTATAGAGTGTGGGAGAGATGTGCACGTATACGTTGTCGAGACTTTGTTGTTGTGATAGATAGGGCCGATGTACAATCGCCTTACGTTTCTTAACAAATATGGAGTTGTTGGTAGCAATATTGGACATCACCTGAGGCAATGTTCATTTTAGAGCGTAATTCGGCCAACAGACGTGGAGGACTAGGGGGTGAGAGTCTTTCCGTACATACGGGAGGATCTATTACCCACCATAAGCATGCAGAAACACATATTCTCATTTCTTTACTTTGTTGTATTTCAATTGAATTTGATGTGTGAATTTTGGAATGAAAATATGCGTTTCT
This sequence comes from Erythroxylum suave, assembly GCA_027563595.1. Lineage (NCBI taxonomy): Eukaryota > Viridiplantae > Streptophyta > Magnoliopsida > Malpighiales > Erythroxylaceae > Erythroxylum > Erythroxylum suave. The sequence goes on from JAOSBN010000008.1 coordinate 42,753,318, forward strand.
TGTTGAGAATGATAATGTTATAAATGTTTGATGTCATATATGGATGTGTTACTGAGTTATTTTCTTTATTCAACAGGAGGTAGATATCATAAAAATAGAGGAAACTCTAATGAAATTTTTATAAATTCTAGTACACTTATAACATTTTATTCTTATGCAGGAAAAGTTTATGGGCATGAGGCCTAAACTCCCATTAGCTCTTTTTGCATACTCATACTAAGAAGCATGACGATACGACATTCGTCAATAGCTGTTGTAGAGAATTAAATGTATGTGAAATTTATGGTTTAATATTAATGTTTAATAATTATCACTTACTAATATAAACATTGCCTTTTGATATGACCAAATAGAAGAAAGCATTCAACGACAGTCTCAGCAGTCTGAAGATATTGATGAGAGTGAAACCTATCTTCATGAAGTGAGTGGTAGGGACTGTTGTGGAAGGATATTCGGCCTAGGTTTATTTGCTAATACATGTTATTCGCAATCCTCTACGTCCAGTACAGCAACATCTAATAGGCAGTTCATAACCGATCAAGTCCAACAGCTTCCAAGCACAGTGGAGACATTGATGGAGTACATAACTCAACTTCGTAATGAGGTGGATGAGTTAAAAGGTAGGGGTAGCACCTCATCGCACCAATCAGAGCATCCGCCGTCTTAAGATCAACAGTGTACTTTTGGTCATTTCTTTTGTATTACAAATACTTATTATGTACAATGTAATGTTTTTATTATCAATTAAGATATTTTATCTTTATATCATTAATCAAATTTCTATTTAAACAAATTAAATGTACACTATTAAATTTATAACTATTTAAAATATGCATCAACTATAATTTTAATTTATTGAGGGTATATATTATATATTTAAAAAAACTTTTCTAGTTGATTTGCCTACAAAAATTTGTTGTTTTGTCAGTAAATTCAACTATACTTACTGACGGAACATGAATATCCATCAGTAATCACAGATAGAATAACCAATTCCATCGCTAAATTTACTGACAGAATGCAACCGTCGGTACACTCACCGACAGAACAAACATAGCCATCGGTAATGTTTTAAGAAACTTACCGATAGAACAGGACAAACCATCGGTAAATATTCCAACAGAATATCATTATCCGTCAATAAATTTACCGTTGGTCAAACCACAAAATAAAACATCGGTATATTTACTGACAGTACATGAATTGTCCGTCAATAAATTTACCAACAGATATTCTGTTTTTCATCGATAATTATTAGTTACGGTCGTTTTTACGAAGCTTTTGTTCATCGGTAAAGGTCGTTTCAATTTTTATGATTTCTGTCAGTAATTTTCGTTGCAAAATGACATTTTCTTGTAGTGTAAAAATAAAACAAAATGGTTCTAAGTTGAAAATTTTTTCCAGTAAAATGACATATGTCTATTATGAGTTGGATAAACACCCTCTGCGATTGACTGATGGAATGTTAATCAAGTCAGTTGACTCAAACAATTAATATGCATAATTATTTTATTTTGATCAACCACTTTTAGCAAACCAATTACCTTAACTAACCTAAGATTGACTACCCTAAATATCCCAAAAGATTCATTTGAATTTCTTACATTAATTAATGTATAGTATATTCTTTCTTTACATTTGCTACAACAATTGTCCTTGCCTTTTGGGGCTATCGAGTATTGCCCCAAAAAGGGATATAAAAAAATTGTTCATCCAATCATTATATATTACCAAGCATCTTTTCTATTCCTTTCCCATTTCTTTCTTCCCATACTAACTAACCAAGTACCCCTCAAAATTTATGTTTCTTTCTTATGAAGAAAGTAACTAATCTCCTAAATTATACTATGAAGATACTTAGATAAACATATGAGTGCTTATTGAAGAATAAGTTCACCAAATTGACCGATTATGAAGATCCCAAATGGAATATTACTTATATCTATATATATTTCCTCGTAACAATAGTTGTATAATTGATTTTTAGTCTTAAGATCACCAAAGTATCTCATGTGAGAATTATTATCTTTTAATGCTACTTATGACCTATTCTAGTTAAATTCGCTCATATAACATGCATTATATAAAGCTAGTTGAGTAATTCAATAAAGAATTCGTCACTATAAAGTAATTAGGGAAAATGTTCCACTATTTTTAATCAATAGTGATTTAAGAAATTTCCTATAAGTGAATTAATATTTGAAAATTTCCTTTCAAATATCAAATTATAAATCAATCACTAATTTACAATAATGAATATAATTGGAATTAAAAAAGTTGACACTAATTCTATATGTGTCTCTAATAGAATATTGGATAATAAAAGAATTAAATTATACATCATAACCATGTATGGATAGGTTAACACAAACCATTTTGATATTTTTAAATATTGGTATGGATGAACTAGAATAATTTTGAGGTTAAAGAAAGGGCTAATGTGAAGTCTTGAAATGAGGTAAATTAAAATGATAAGTTAGAAGTGAAATTAAGTTAAAATTGTGCAGAAAATAATTGATGAATGTGGATATTAACATGTTCTGTTTTGGTGTGAAATAATGTGGATGTTAGTTGAAATATAGGTGAAGTAGAGTGAATTAAAAGATAAAGAAAGTAATAGTATAATGTCTCGAAATGAGAATAATTAGGATGATAGTTTATAGATAAAAGGAAGGTGACAATGGAGTTGAATGTGTGCTAAAAGATTGAAGAATGTATAGACATGGTTGATGATATGTTTATGTGATTATGGTCAATAACTTTTGTATGATGTATTTTGTGGATGTTTTGAGTTGGAATGGAGGTGAGAATGAAGAGAAAATTAAAGTAGGATTGATAAATATACATAATATGGGTTAGGTGTAACTTAGGGGTTGGAAATCTGGAAATTTGACTCGTAAAGGTCTGTTGGGCTGAACTTCATGTCCGCTGGGCTGAAATCTCTGGAATTTTAGTGTTCCAGCTCTATTCATGTTCATTTGGAGGGACATACATGTCTGTTAGGCGGACATTCTCAGGATAGTTTCATAAATGTGCAAATTTGATCCTTTAGACGACAACATCTCTCTTTGGGGACTACACAAAAGTTGTAGAACTTGAAGTCTTCTTTGAAACCATAATTGAATGACCTTAATCCGACATCTATAGTGAAAGTTATGCCTATTTTCCCAAATCATGTACATATATAAATTATTAGTAAGTCAATGCTTTCCTATGATGTAATTAGGCTTGAATGGGATCCTGAATGAGCCTAGTGGTTGATGAATGAGGTGATTAAAGTAATGAAAGTGTATTAGGTATTAAAGAATGATTGAAAGATGATGTTAGTTGATTATGAAATGTGTATTAGGGAATGTACCTGGGATTTTCATTGAGCATGCATTGTACATAATCCATATATACATATATGCACAAATGAGTACTTATATAATAGTGCAAAATTGTAATGTGTGTAAATGTATATGTTGCATGATATAAAGGAACAATTAGAGCGACCTCATCTAGACATTGTTGGAACCTCGAGGCAATAAGCTATCTAGAGCAAACTTTGAGTAACCTAAGATGGTCTCACATTGAATTATTGTTTGTTTACCTTTTGTATTGAATTATTTTGTAAATGTGATTGTGTTGGTTCCGAACAATTGATTTTTCAAGGTGTTCAATATTTAGGACTATATTGGAAGTGCTACTTTAATGTGAATATGATTGACTATTTGTTCTCAACTTCAATGTTGAATGTCGGACTAAAAGTTTGATGACAAACATGAATAAGAAAGAGTATGAACGTGACCGAATGAGTGTGATCATTGAATATGCATGATGAATTTCATTAGATGAATGCATGAAACGTAAAGGCAGTTGTGACCATAGTTGTTAGTCAAAAAGAGCTTAAAGCTTAGACTGTGGTAAGAGCCAAAGGCTCACTAAGTAAAATGAGCCCTGTATCCCCAATGGCTAAGGGACAATATTAATGGGCCCGGTATCCACAATGGATATGGGATAGTTAAAAAGGCATTCGGTCACATCAATAAAATAAACAATTATGAGTCTTATAAATATTACATACACACATGGATTATATGGTTTGAATGATTGCAATTGAAATGTGGAATTGAATTGAATGAAAAATGTGAACATGTATGTACAAAGTGTTTTATTGTGATACATGAGAAGTTAAATGTTGTGAATTATGTGTTTCATGTATTGATGTGATATGTGTGATATGAGTGAACCATTGAGGATGGCTACTCAACTGAGTTTGCAAAACTTACCAAAAATTACAGGTTGACTTTTCAAGCATTAGAGTGTCGACTTAGCTGCTAATATTGTATAGAAGGGATCTAGCACAAATTTTTGGTAGGCGATATGGCTCAGAGGTCGGTCAGCTGGGACTTAGGGTTTTAGATTTTTTGTGTGGGTATATTTCCTCATGTGTGTGGCATATTCTGTGTATAGAGATGTAGACTCTAATTAATTTCAAGGATGTACAAATATGAATGTTAATGTAAAGCTATAATGTATATATTGTTTGTGCAATGAAATGAGAAATTTTTGGGTTTTAGAAATTATGATATTTATATTTTAATTTATGATGCCATGCGATATGTGAAAGTGAAAAAGTTAGCACGCCATTTCTATCGGGCACATGTACAGATGTCTAACGGGTGTATGTGTATGCATTGGATGGGAGTGAGGTGCTACATATTTAGTGTCTACTCTTTTAAATCTAATATTCAAATATCAATTCATTTTGGAAAGATTCACTAGATCACTACTAATTAAGAATAGTGGAACATTTTCCCTTATTACTTTCAAAGTGAGGAATCCTTTATTAACTTAATTATCTCTATATATGGTTTATACTATATTCAAATACTATTGATTGGGCTTTCCTAAATAGAATAGGTCATAACTAGTATTAAAACATATTATGTCCCACATAAGATACTTAAATAATCTCAACTTTAAGGATCAATTATATAACCACTACAATAAGGGCATCCATATACAAATAATTTTAGTTGGGATCCTCATAATCGAATTAATTTAGTGAACTTAAATATTGACATATTTTTTTAAATATCTTCATAAGTTAATTTATGAGATCAATTACTTTTGGCAAATGAAAGAAATATAACATATGCTAGTTTTACCATTTCATTAATACCCTGTCTTGATGAAACTACAACTATGAACAACTAGGACTAATACATATATACAAACTGAATCTCATAATTATGATCTTATCATAATTTCAATTGTAAAGCAACGATTATAAAGATTTTACCTTTACTATTAAAACATCAAATGTAATTACCAAAATACATAAATATAAAGAATTAATTCATTTAATTATATCACAAATTCTATAACCAACTAAATGACTGTAAGGCATATATCAACAATCTTCCACTTATATTATATCATTCTCTTAAGTGTCTTCTCAATTATCATTATAACTAAGTGAGACTACCTAAATACATACTTGGATTTTTTATGAAACCTTAGCTTTTTTCACATGACTAATGGATATAATGTTTTATAATAAGTTATTGTTTCAATAATGCAATAAACTATATTAAGTTTATTAAAAAACTTATTAATTGAAATAATCATTTTCACTAAACAAAAAAATATTATAACTTGATTAACAATTAATGTTACATTGGAACCTTTCTGTTCTTTAAACATATTGTTTTGAGTAAAATATACCTTACATATCATTTACTTTAAAAGTTGATATCTATATGAACTCGAAATCAAATATCAACTCACACATAGAATAAAGGATATCTTTAATACTTTATAAATATTAGATATCTCAAATACTACACACCTTTAGTACATCTTCTATATACTTAGATTAGAATAGGTAAACAACTTATGTATCTATCTCCATTAATCTAACTCCCACAATTAAGTTATGTCCTTTTCATATCTAATATGAGTTATTCTTGGGCTATTATTGTAACATCCCATTTTCCCATGTTAAGGGTTAGAACCTTAGAATACTATACATGAGAGACATTATTGAGAAGTTAGAAAGTGCATTTCATGCTCATGTATAATATAGCACACACACACATGTAAATATTCATTTTCGCACACATTATAATGATTATACACGCATTCATTTGACATTTTCGGGTATAATTGATTTTGATGTGATTTTGATACAATTTTTGGATTATATGTCTTGAAAATTGATTTGGCGAGTATAAATATTGATTTAGAAATTTTGGTGAAATTTGGAAATTTTCTGAATTTTTGGGTATTTTTGGACTAGAAAAAATGCCAAGTGGCAAGACAATTAATGAATGGTAGTAGAAATAAGTGTCACATAGTAGTAGAAAATATTGATATATGGCAGTAGGAATTAATGACAAATGTCATGGAAAATTGTGAGACAACTGGACTAGAAATTGGAGACAAGTGGACTAGTTATTAAAAAAAGGTTCAAGTGAAGGAATAGGAATGAGATATGTGGCAAGTGACATGTCATGCCACTTGCCACAAACCTCACTGTCCTTATACTCAACCTTGCAAGACATCTTTGACTTGTCTTTTATTTAACTAAATATTTCATCTTCTTCGTTGCCTTCTTCTTCACGATTTTTGTCACCCACCTCCATCAACGTTAAACCTAGCTCTCATCTTTCACTTGTTACTTCCATTTTTTTCATTTTCTCCATCTTATTACTAAAAGACCTAACCTTACCACCTTTGGATGATGATGATCTTGTAAGAGAAGAAAGCTAGGGTTAAGAGATATTTTGAAGATCTTGAAGTTAAACAAGTATCTTGATGATTTTATGAATTGTGTTAAAAAGAAACATTTTGATGATAGTTAGAGGTTAAATGAGCATAAAATGGTGATCAATATATGTTGGAATATGGGTGAAGAAATGAACACATTGAAGTACTAATTTTGTGTGTATGATGATTAATATTTCATAAGTTATTGTAGGGATGTTTTTGAGATAGAAAGATCACTATAATGGTGTAGAAAAAAGTGCAGAAAAATTGATAGGTAATTAGATGATTTCATGTTTTGTTTTCTATGTATAGTAACAACGTGGATTTCTTTGGTTGTTATAGAGATGAGTTAAAATGAGTTTAAAGCTAAAGAAAAGGAGTAGTATGGAGTCTTGAAATGAAAATAATTAAGGTGATAGTTTAGAAATGGAATGAAGGTATACATACATACATACATATATATATATATGTATGTATGTATGTATATATATATATTAATGGTATTCATGGGTGGGTGCTTAAATGAAAGCATTTATAATGATCATTTGGGATAAATTTATGGTGTAAATGATGTGGGAAAATGATTAATGATTAATGATGTTGATGAATAAATGAACATCTTTATGTCCCATTTTCGTATATATGAAGAGTGTAGAAAATTGATGAATCAATGCATGTAATGTGTTCTTATTTTGAGGACATGAAAGCTATAAGTTATAGCCTATTATGTGAGGAAATAGACTGAGAAATTAAAGTATAAGAAAGATGTTGACGTAATATTCTTGGAATGAGAATTAGGTATAACAATGAAAGATGATGAAATGTTTTGTTTTGTATAATTGACGAGCCTGAAGTTATAAGTTGTCTTATGAATGTTATTGAGATAATTTTGAGGTAAAATAAAGAGGTGATGAATCTTAAATGATGAAATATGGGAATGAAGTGATTGATGTAATATGAATGAGATATATTATGGAAAGATTTAGGATTGTATGTATGATAAGCCTAAGTGAATGATGATGAATGAAATGAGTAGAGTTTTGAGAGTCTAATGCAATCAATATGGTAATTGAATTAACATGTAATGAAGTTGCATAAATGGATGTGAATATTGAAAAATTTGGTGTAAAATTGATGTTAGTGTATATGTGGAATTCGTCAAAACAGAGGAAGAAAATGCAGGGCACGATCGTGGCCCTCACCCAACGATTGTGGCTTGGCAAGAATAAGGTTCTGTCACGATCGCGGCCCTCATCCCAAAATGGTGGCCTGGAAAAAATGTGGTTCTATCATGATCATGGAAAAATCCCCACGATCATGAATTTCTCTCATGATTGTGAGTTTCTCTTACAATCGTAGAAGGGACACCACGATTGTGGGCAGACATATAGAGTAAAAAGATTGTCTTTTGAGTAATGTTTGAACCAACTAATGTTAACCTACTTTCTCATGATATATTTAGGCTTGAGTGAGGTTTTGAATGAACTTAGTTGATGATGAATTAGGTGATTAAAGTGAGTAAAGTGTATTAGGTATTGAAGAATGATTGAAAGATGATGTTAAATGCTAATGAGATAAGTATCTATGAAATATATCAGGATTGTCATTGAGCATGCATTGTATATAACACATATACATATGTACATAAATGAATACTTATATGAGTGTGCAAAGTTGTAATGTGTGTAAATGTGTATTTCATGATATAGAAGCACCAATTGAGTGATCATATTCGGACATTACCAGGACCTCGAGGCAATAGCCATCTGGAGCAAACTGTGAGTAACCTAGATGATCTCACAGTGATTAATTGCCTATTTAAATTATGTATTGAATCATTATATGATGTGAATGTGTTGATTCAAAACATTGAATGTTTGAGGCATTTGATGCATGAAATACATATTGGAAGTGTTTATTGTATTTGAATTCCTCAAAAGTAAATGTACTTAACATTATTGTTGAATGTCAGAATTAGGTCTGAAGAAAAATGTGAATGTGAATGATTGAATACAAGTGATCAATTGAATACATATGGTGCATTTCATTACATGAATGTATGATAAGATAAAGGAAGTTATAATAAGAGTCGCCAGCGAAAAAGAGCTTAAAGCTCAGAATGTGGTAAGGGCTTATGGCTCACTATGTAAAATGAGCCCTGTATCCCCAACGGATAAGGGATAGTTATTAATGAGCCCGGTATCCATAATGGATACTGTGAAAAAGGCACTTGGTCATAACAACGTAATAATTGAAAGTGAGTCTCATAAGCATTGCACAAACAATTTGACATGCATTATACAAATGATTGAATTGAGTTGTTAAATTGTTCTGAATGTGCAATATGAAATAAATGAACAAAATTGTCTTTGATTGATCATGATGATTAATGAAGTGATGTGAATTATGTGAATATATGAATTGAATATGAATTATATGTTATGTGTTATATGTGAGCCATCGATAATGGGTAGCTTAATGAGTTCGCAAAACTCATCAAAATTGCAACATTGACTTTTGAGGTATGAGAGAGGTGACGTAGTTACTAAGACGTTCTAGAAGAGGCTTAGTACTACTTTTGGATAGAAGAAATGACTCAAAGGTCGATCAACTAAGACTACAGTGATAGATAGATTTTTGTATAATTCCTCATTTATGTAACATATTTTGTAAACAAAGTTGTAGACTTTGATAAGTCTTTGATATTGTACATATATGGATGATGTTTATAATGCTACAATGTACATTATGTTTTATGAAATGAAATGAAGAATTAGGATTTTAGATAATGTGATATTCATGCATTAATATATGATGTCATGAGATAAGTGAAAGTGATTCTTTTAGACCTAAAAAATCCATACTCATCTCAAAAACAAAAATCATTTTGAAAGTGAATCCTTCAACATCTTGTAACCTTTCAACTATATATCAATTATTTTGACAAAGGCGCTTATTCTAATTAAATGTATTGTCATGATTTAAAATATTTTAAAATTCATCTTATTGCCACTACTTATCTTGAGAACTACTTTCTTACAAGTATTTATTAAAATACATATTTTGTTTAATATATTTGTAAGATCATATCATACTCTTTTAGATATATCATATCTTTCTATTATCTAGTTTAGTTCTAAACTTATTGATAATATATGCTTTAACTGAGCATCACACTGTAAAATCATTAACTTTCACTCTTATCTAATATGAAATCTTATTAACTGATTTAATTATAATTTTTAAGTAAAATTGTCGTACTAGGCTTAGCTATAGAAGAAGTAATATTGTACCATAAAAATTCATATTATAAATCTATACTATTATAGAATTTATTTAAAAAGGTATTTATTAGAGAATCTAATTCACTATATATAACTAAGAAAATTTAAATATCACCACATCGATGTCATTGAGGTGCTTTAGTATTCTTAGGCTATGTTTGGTTGGACGTAAGGTTTTTAATAGAATGGAATGGTTTATAATAGAATCGAATGTAAATGGATGTAGTATTAGAAAATTGTTGTTTAGGAGGGATGAGAGGGTTCATAATGTAATATGAATGTTGTTTGGAAGATGGATGGAATGAAATGTAATGTATGTATAATAATAATGAATGACTATTCTACCATTGATAGAATGAGATGTATTGTCTTACTACCTGTTATTAGAGTTGAGGATATAGTTGGTATTATAAAAAATTATCTAGGGTATATTAGGTGGTACATATTTGTCATTTTACATTCCATTCTAAACCTCCCAAATCGAAGATAACTTATTTTTACTATTTATGATGAAATAGGATGTAATGTGAAACCCTCCCCTTCTATCCTATTATATTATATTCTATAATAAACCCTCCTCCCAAATAATGGAACAATATTACATTCTATTCCATTTCGTTACTATCTGCTCTACCAAACGTAGTGCTTAATTTGTACTCAAATTTAAACACTTTGAAAATTTCAACATTTTAAATCAATATTTTATTTAGTACGTATGAATTATTATATAAATTCATTGATAAATATAATGAAATACAAGTAGTCATCTTTTTATAAATTATTATTACACCTAAAACATCATATGTATAAATCTAATAATTCGTCATTATCTTTTCACTAAAGATTGATTTGGTCATTCTTCAATTGACAAGTTCTCTAAGTTTTAGATGATTCATAATCAAAAGGATACATATAGCCCTATATGTAACTTTATGGTTCTCATTATGTTTATTTAACTAGCATTATAAAAGGATAGTTTTAGTAATTTAACTAGCATTATAAAAGGATAGTTTTAGTTATCTAACATTTTATTCTTGCAACTTATGTTAAGCTTAAGTCTCCCTTGATCCAACACATACAAATGATTTTTATAAAGTTAGATTGATTACTTTCACTCAACATTCTATATCGTATAATACATTAAATATTAGAATTATGTTGTGATTATATTTATTATGAAATACTCACTCACACACACACCCACATGCACACACCCACACACATATGATCTTTATAATATTATGTATTAGCAACAAAAGTAATGTAATCATTTCTAATGAAAAATATTGTCATATCTAAGATGATGCTTTCCATTATAATCCATATTTATGCTTTTAGTAGGTTAAAATTAAGTGGAACAATTCCCTCAAAGCATTATACCTTTTAACGTTATTTAATGTAAGCTTTTACTTTATGCTATCATGATGTGACATTTATCTTACTTGTTGTTATTAAAGTTTAAGAGATATTAGTCAACCCAAAATGTGTTATATTTTGTCATTTATATGATATTGGTACATCTCTAGGACTTTACACCAAATCCTTAATAGGGAATAATAATATTATTGCATAATGAACGTATAATTTTAAAAATTGGTTCTTACTATTACATATCTAATATGAATCTTGTTAATTGATTTATATAGAAATTTCAAAGGAAAGTTATTGCACTAGGCTTAGTTATAAAAGAAATAAATATGCCCAAACTATATCTCATATTGCATTTTTGTTAAGTAAATCCATTTTATAATATAATCTAGTTATAAAATATTTACTAGAGAATTCCATTCCCCATAATATAATCTAGTTATAAAGTATTGATTAGAGAATCTCATTCCCCATATATAATGAAAAAAAACTTACCATATCAATCTCTTCAAAGTACTTTAATATTCTTACTACTTAATTTCTACTCAAATTTAAACAATTTGAACCTTTTTAACTTTTAAGTCAATATTTCATTTAATACATATGACCATATCATATAAAATCATTAGTAAATATAATGAAATGCAAGTATTCTTTCTTTTATGAATTGTTATTACAACAAACACATCATATGTATAAATTTAATAATTTATAACACCATCGTTATCCCTTCACCAAAGGTTGATTTAGTCATTTTTTCAACTCAACAAGTTCTATATGTTTTATATGATTCATAATCAAGAGGATAAATAAATCACTATATTTAAGTTTATGATTTTCACTATATTGATTTAACTAATATGAGATAAGAGGATAACTTCAGTGATCTAACATTTTATTCTTTCCACTTATGTTAAACATAAGTCACTCTGATCTATCATATACAAACTATTTATATAAACTTAAATCAATTACTTTCACTCAATAATCAATTTATTATAATGTCTTAAACATTATAATAATGTTGAATCGAAATTTAGTATCAAAAACTTAAAAGCATAAATTAGAAATATATATTTATGTGTGTGTGTGTGTGATCCCTATCACATTATGTATTGATAAGAAAAATCATAATATTTTTAATGACAACTATTATCATATCTAAGATGATTATTTTAATTTTATTCCCTATTTATGCTGTTAATAGATTAACTTGAGTGGAGCAATTCCATAAAGGTACTATACCTTCTAGCTCCACTTCATGCAACCTTTTGCATCGTGCTATCATGGTTTTGACTTACGTCTTGCCTTTTGTCATTAAAGTTTATGAGAAATTAGTCAAATCCAAATGTCACGACATCTTGTTATCTATATGCTATTGACATGTCTCTAAAACTTTGCACCAAATCCTCAACATAGACTAATAGCAATATTTCATAATAAACATACAACTTCTTTTTATCCTTTATCATGGATGATAATTGGTGTTGGTCTTTCCACCTTGCAAGTGAATTCGATGATGTCATAGGTAATATGCTAAGTTCCTATCCTAATCAATCTAAAGCATATTGTATCTCATTCATGGAGGAAAAATCTTTAAAATTTTCTATTGCTTTTAGTTAGAAACTTCTTTTGGTACCTCCTATAATGAATGAATGGTTCAAGCTTGTTTGTGACTCTGATATTGACCTATCCTATTCATTTTTGGCTCTCACACTTTAAAAAATTAGAATAAAAAACATGCTTAAATTTCTATTGCTAGCTCTAGATGTGATTTATGTGCAACTATATAGGAAGACCATAATCACATATTTCTTAGATGTGAATACTCTTCATATGTATGGAATCATATGCTCAACCTCTTCAATTCTCAATACATTAGTCTAAAATTGTTTGGAACATTTATATAGGCATTAAAAGTTTACATGTAATGTATAAGAGACATATAATTATTAAAAATGGGTTTTAGAATGTTAGCACACCTGACTGAGGAGAGAGAAATTACATAATCTTTAGGGTCTACGCCTAGCTACTAGAAAGAACCTAGGGAAACTTATCCGTAAGACTAGGGTGGCTACTTTGGCCAAGGAACTCACTTCTAATTTATCACTAGAATTATGTTCTATGTTATCCTTTTGACCTAGTCATAAGCTACTCCTAATGGTTTTTGTGTTTTGGAGTTGTACACTTAGAGTTTTAGTTTAATGTCGGAACATATGTTTGAGCTCTTTAAGTAAGAGATTTACCTAATTTTACTTCAATAAATTTTCTTACATTTCAAGAAAAAACTTTTTTTTAATCCTTTTAAGAACTCTTCTTAAACCTAACCTATTTCCAAGAAAATTGGCTCGCTAATACTTAGTATTAAATATACTACGCTAAGGTAATTTCTACTGAGGAAAAAAAATAAATGTAAGAAAGCAAGTAATTAGTTATATGTCATGATAACTAAACAAGGTTAAAACTTTAGTCATTTATTTAGTTACTCCTATTATTTTCTTCAAAATAATAACTCTCTTTGATCTCTTTAGTGAGCTAGGATCCCATTCAAATTTAGTTGATATTAATTTTGCTCAACAGACCATCTAAAATTAAATTAGATAGATAGAAACGTTATCAATCACATCCTATATGCCTCCCAAATCTGTTAGGTGACAAATCTTGTAATACCCCCCATATGGAACCTGCAACCACCCACATACATGGCAACCAAATTCCTGTACAAACAATCACGATATACATTTTTATTCATTTATAAGGACTGATATCACACATTTTTCTATTCAATGCTACATGTATACATAGTACAAAATTTCATATCATTTAACATTATCATTGAAAAGTAATATTATATCTTTATATTTCACATTAATCTGAAAGGAAAACAAATTATTTCCTTTATTACATATACAACCATTCTTTAATCAAGGTACTTTTACTCTTAGCTACTAGCCTTGGTCCTTGCAAATGTTCCCTGTACCTTATTCCTATGACTTGGATCTACATGGATTAACACCTATGCCATGCTTCAAAGCTTAGTGGGGGAAAACACTTAGTTTGGATGACCACTCACAACAGTCATCCACTAAGCACACAAATTCAGTAATATCATAATTCACATATCATAAATTCACATTCATGAAGCAAACATTGATATTCAATGCTTATGTAAATAATGATGGCAAATCTAGGCAAAGTGCATAATGCAAATATTCTTCATTATATTATCCATTTATCAAAAATGCATATTTATAAGCCAAATATTGATATTCAATGCTCATTGATACAAATTATTAGTACAAATGCAAATGCTCATCAATACTAATTATTTATATTTTTGTGAAGTATTTCTTATTTATAACCCTTTACTTTACTTTCTGTGTTAGGCTTGCACATTTCCGTAGGTGTGGATAATGAGAGTTGTGGATTTCCAAAGGCATCAAATTGTAGAGACATTATAGTCTTGAAATGAAGACACCTCTGGTGTCAAACTGTAGTTACTACACTGTAATCGTATAAGCATGCCTATCTATCTACGACCAAAACAATAGAGCAGGCACTATAATATTTCCTTTTGGCATTTGCCAATTTCATAATTCATATATTGATAAGTTATATGATATACATTCAAGTCATAAAATTTGTATCCATGTTCATACATACAAGTCATATCCTACCACCATTAGAAGGGTGTCAAAATCGCACTTGTATAATCATACTATACATATATGAGCAATAAATATGCATACAAATCATTTGTTTACATGTAAATTTTCTTTAGCATGAATTATGCTCACTTTTAAATTCTAATGTTCAATTACCCAATTCACATAAGGTAAGTCATATTTCATTTATTTCTAGGTATTTAAAAATTTTCATACACATTCAAAAAGTTTTAGATACGATCCAGTAAAAATTAGAAATGAAAACAAACTCAAAATAGTGTAATTTGCGCTAAGCTCACAATGGGTCTAAAAATAGGTAAACAATCAGTCTTGAAGCAAATCATATGACATACTCCACTTGTTCCTTAAGATGCATATAGAAAACTTTTGAATTAGGTTTTGATATCTTCTAGACATTTGTTATCCTATGTCTCTAGTTTCCATAACACTAACAATAAGACCATTTGAACTTCTTAATCATGAGATATAGAACAAATATCACAAGTTGCTCTAAAATTGGGGCAACATCAAGTTACCATTTTTTAGCTCAATTTCCAATATCATAATGCCAGAACTAAGTAATAGTCACTTCTAGATATTTCTAGATCTATGTCTTATTTTTCATATTCAATTGAAATCACCCAATTTAGAGGTCAGTATGATGAGTTATGACCTAAACAATGTGACTAGTTCAACAATCCCTAGATAGAATTCCACTACTTGATATTCTCTTATCATATACAACCAATTTGATATGTGCTTAGATGGTTGTTTAATTATTTCATAACACTTAGCGATTAATGACATGAAATTGATTAAGGTACTTACTTTGAATCATATGTGATTTTAGCACAATTCGGAAGCAAAGAGGTTAAAGTGAGTCAAAAGCACGATATTTGATCCAATTTTCGAAGGCTAGTACTCATTTGTCTTCATGGAGCAAGAAGAAGAAAATTAAAATACAAGAAGAAGACAAGAAAAATGAAAAAAAGAAGAAAAATCAAGGTTGCTCTCGACTAAATTAGGAAAAAAATGCAAAGAACCTGAGGTTTATAGATTATGCATGGAAATTATCTTAATATGAAATTAATATCTTGCATGGCCATACAAGAAATTAATTTAATTAATGGACAAGGACCAAAACATGCAAGTACACTAAAATGATAATCTAAGAGGCAACTAGAAGAGGAGAAAAAAAATGGAAACATTCCATGCAAAAAACATTATAGTAGGTGGATAGCCAAGGGAGCAAAATGAGGCAGCAACATTGGGAGCATGAAACACTAGACGACAGCATAACACAATCAAAACATACTGCGCAAATGCTGGGAAGCCAAATGCTATCGTTGGGTAGGAGCAAAATATGCACAGTAACAAGGAGGGCAGTGAATAGTGAAGTGGACTGAAAATTAATTGGAAATAGGGAGTAGTGGTAGCGTGAGAGGATAGGAGAGAAGAACATAACATTAACGAGGGTTCTAAAGGTTTCGGCTGGGTTAATCAATGTGTGGAATAAAGTATTTTTTTTAGAGAGACCTATAAAGGGCTACACATCCCAAAGTTGATTCGAAGTTGACTTCCCAGGTTAAGTGTTTTTCATAGTTTTTGTTATTTCTTTCTCTCATTAGAAATTTATTATGTTATCCGATATTAATTGACTTGTTTTTATGTATGGATAATCATATTCATGTTATTGTTCAA
The DNA here is from genome assembly GCA_027563595.1 of Erythroxylum suave. NCBI lineage: Eukaryota > Viridiplantae > Streptophyta > Magnoliopsida > Malpighiales > Erythroxylaceae > Erythroxylum > Erythroxylum suave. The sequence goes on from JAOSBN010000008.1 coordinate 42,770,092, forward strand.
TTATTTATGTAAAAACCCATTGGGTATTGTGAAAAGATGATTTTAATATGTTCATTGAATTGTTTATTTGCAAACCCATTGCTATAATTTCGATATAATCCGTAATTGTTATATTGAAATTTATGTGTGGTGACTAATGATTGATCATTATTAGGGATAACATGACCTAGTTTAAATGATGCATCATACATGGTTGTCACCTTAATTACTCAGTTTTCCTAATTCTTAATGCTACTACCTAATTAAATTTAGAGATCCTATCCTAGATTATTCAGTAGTTAGGTTTAATTAACGATTGTATCTTGATTAAACATTACCTAAGGGAAAAATCAGGTTAATTGTCAACCTACTATTAATAGTTACTAGGAGAGGTTTAAGAACAACAAATCAATGAAATTTGTTTAATTAGGGTGTATGCCGAGATTGAACAAAACAACTGGGTCCTTATTGAATTCCCCACTTTTGCCAATTTTTTACATGTTTTCTTTACATTGCTTTTGTTCATTAGTTTAGCTTTATTTTATTTTCTTATTTCTAAAACCAAAGGCCCCTAAACATAAGTACTGATTAATTTCATTTCAACTACTTTACACATGCTCTTTGTAGGATCGATCTAGACTCACCACTGCTGTAGTAGTAGTTTAGTTTTTATTTTGACTAGCGTTACAATGGGCTGCCAACTTTGACGTCGTTGTTGTGGAGTGCAGTTTTTTAGTTTTTGTTTATGATTTTAATTGGTTTTTTGTACATATTTGTTTTTAATTAGTTTATTTTTAGTTATTCCTTGATCTTTTCACTTTTCATTTGGTATTTATGAAAAAAATTGACATGGACAGAAGCAATTTCTTTATAACTCTTCTTCTTAATCATATAACCAAGCTTGGACAGATCAACCTAACTTTGGTTATGGATGGGATAACCATCAGAATTACTTCTATGATAGTTTTCAGGATACACAACAATTCTTGTGTGAACCAGAAGCTTCTTATCACATCTGAAGTACACCTCTAGATAACTATATCAGGACTTGTAATACTGGCCATCTTCAATTTCAACAGGGTATACAACAACTTCAAGAGAGTATGCAACAACTTTAATAAAATACCCTACAATTCCAGTAGGATGAAAGGCAATCTTGGTCTAGCTTCCAAAATCAAAGAACCAACACAACTTAGGTACATCTCTAGAAAAGTTGCTTAATATTATGACCACTAACAATCTTCAGATTCAACAGAATATGTAGCATTTCCAACAAAATATGCAACGGCTATTTCAGTAAGGTGTCTAGCTAATCCGACAAGATAATTTGCAATTCCATTAAGATGCATTATCTCGATGGGGAGATATCACCCATATGGAACCGTAAAGAGAAGAGGAGTAACCATATCAACTCAAGGTGTACCCAACAGATGTTAGTGTGGAAAACTTATAGAGTGACGAGGAACTTGAAAATTTTGGGAGTAATAGTCAAGGGGTTGCTTGTGTCGAAGAAGTTGAGAAGAAGCTTGAAGTAGAATATGATACATCATTTAGCTCAGAGATAAGTACTAAGTCCATAGTTATTGTTGAGACTAACCTTTCACCTTTACCTAATAGGCTAGAAGAATTAAACGAAGAAGAAAAAGGTAAAAAGTCATTCAAATTATTTCAAAAGAGCGAGGACTTAGTAGAGATGAAGAATCTGAAGATAGGGAAGACACTAGAGGTGAATGATTATCAACCAAGGCCTTATCCAGAAGAACCTTATGTGGAGCAACTACATTTGCCATTAGAAGATCATAATTTTGTCACGTGAGGAGAAAGAGGAGTCAAGCCAGTGACACTAAACAAAGGCACTTCTTTGGGGTAATTTAAGAGAAGTAAATTTCTTTTCTTTACTTTTTCACATTAGTTTTTTTGGCGTATGTGTTTTTGAATTTGTTTGATCTACTTGTTTTAAGTTTTCATTCAAAATGAGAGAAAGAATAAAATAACAGAACAAACATTTTCTATTTTTTGTTGATTATAGGATTATATAGTCATGATTAGAGCATGAATTGACTAGAGTTTGTAGCAACTTTAGCATGTACTTTTAGTCTTGTGATTGGTCGATTTGCAAGAAGAGTAGTGACTAGTTGTAGACAAAGCTGATGAGATTTTGAGCCTTATTAGAGTAACACATCTATATCATTCTCATTGTCTTTTGATAATGTGTGACCTTTATAATATGTACATCCTGATTTTGCATTACATTTTTATTCGAGACCACATTTTATCACATGCATTAACATGGTTATGATAAAGCATTCTTTGCTTTTTCGAACTACGTTAGCCAAATAACCTGCCTATTATATGATTTTCCCTTTTTGATAAGCCCCCTTAAGTTTTGTTTGCCTTTTAGCCACATTACATGCTTTAACCTAACCAAATGTCCTTCTTAAGTCTTAAAGCTAGTGGAACATTAGTTGATTGTTGAGTTTGTGGATACACAAAAGTATAAGTGTGGGGATATGCATATGTGTTTGTTGGTTATAATGTTGGGATGTTATTTTATACCTTATCATTGAAATTCCCATATTGATGTAGTTTATTTTAATTTTTAAAAGATAAAAGCAAAAGAAAGAAAAAGAAAAATGTTTAAATATATGTATCATGGTTCAAGTGCATACGTGGCTTGCAAGGTTATTCATACTTAATGCATCCTCCTAAAGTTGTATTGAATGGGTTGTTTGAGTATGTTGAATATGAGATATATGTTGGCTTGGAAGGGTTTCAAAGTATTGTCATCAATTGTATGAGTGATTCCTTCGAATTGGTATATACTTCATGTGGTTTGTGAATGAGATCTCGAATTTGAGTTGTGAAACTTGTTTTTGCTTTCATCATAGTTGATGTACATAATTGTGAGTGAATGTTGGTTTTTGCACTTGATAGTATATTGAGTGTGGCTTGTTTCACTAGCTCTAATGGCTTTCAAGTTACTTGACATCTCACCTTACCTTTACCTACATTACAACCTTGAAAGTCCTTTGATTCATGATTTTGCACGTGAACCTTAGTGGTGGAGAAATAAAATGATATGCAAAGTTATGGATTGTCATGATCATGAATGGTGATGAGTGTACCTGTAGATATATTTTAGTTAAACACATTTTTTGAGTCTACCATTAGATTGCTTTTGAACATAATGAATGTTGATTGATCATGAGTAAAAACTTGGAATGATGACTTCTTACTATGATTTTTGAAAGTCATTCATCTTTGTTTATAATTATGTATTCTTGGAACATATAGGAAATGAGTCAATATTTTTAGGTATATGAACTTAATTTAATGTTTTGCCTGAGGACGACCAAAAGCTAAGTGTGATGGAAATTGATATGTGCTTAATTGATTGTTTAATTATTTCATAAAACTTAGCGACTAATGACATGAAATTGCTTAAGTTACGCACTTTGACTCATATGTGATTTTAGGTACAATTCGGAAGCAAAGAAGTTAAAGTGAGTCAAAAGCATGATATTTGGGCCATTTTCCAAAGGTTAATACTCACTTGTCTTCATGGAGCAAGAAGAAGAAAATTAAAAGACAAGAAGAAGACAAGAAAAATGAAAGCACAAAGAAGAAGAATCTAGGTTGCTCACAAGCAAATTTGAAAAAAAAATGCAAAGAACGTGAGCTGCATGGATTATGCATACAAATTATCTTAACATGAAATTAATGTCTTAGATAATTAATGGATAAGGACCAAAACATGCAAGCACGCCAAAACAACAATCTAAGAGGTGGCTAGAAGAGGAGCAAAAATGACAACATTCCATGTAGAAAATGTTGTAGTAAGTGGATAGCCAAGGGAGTAAAACGACGCAGCAACGTTAGGAGCATGAAACATTAGACGACAGCGCAACACAAACCAAAAATAGCACGCAGACCTTGGGAAGCCAAAGGAGAAACGTTGTTGTTGGGAAGGAGCAAAATACACACAGTAATAAGGAGGGCAGTGAATAGTGAATTGGATAGAAAATTAATTAGAAATAGGGAGTAGCAATAGCATGAGAAGGATAGAAGAGAAGAACAAAACAATAGCGAGGGTCTTAGGGGTTTCGGCTGGGTTATTCAATGTGGGGGTTAAAGCATTTTTTAGGAGAGACCCATAAAGGGCTAGACGTTGTGACACCGGTTCGGAGGTGACATCAACGTCGACAACTCAGGTTTAGTGTATTTTTTCATAGTTTTTGTTATTTCTTTCTCTCACTGGACATTTATTGTGTTATCCTACGTTAATTGATTTGGGTTTTATGTATAGATAATTGTATTCTCGTTATTGTTTGGTTATTTATGCATGAACCCATTAGGTATTGTGAAAATATGATTTTAATGTGTTCATTGAATCGTTTATTTACAAACCCATTGTTAGAATTTTGATATAATATGTAATTGTTATGTTAAAATTCATTTGTAGTGACTAATGATTCGTAATCATTAGGGATAACATGACCTAGAATAAATAACGCATTGTATGTGGTTGTTGCCTTGATTAATTGGTTTTCCTAATTCGTAGTGCTACTGCCTAATTGAATATAGAGATCCTATCCTAGGTTATTCAATAGTTAAGTTTAATTAACGATTGTAACTTGATTAAACACTACCTAAGGGAAAACTTAGGCTAGTTATTAAATCATGATTAATGGTTGCTAAGAGAAGTTCAAGCACAACAAATCAATGAAATATGTTTAATTAGGGTGTAGGCTGAGATTGAACCAAAGAATCAGGTACCTACCGAACTCCCCACTTTTTTCATTTTTTACATGTTTTCTTTACATTGCATTTATTAGTTAGTTTAGCTTTATTTTGTTTTCTTATTTCTAAAACCAAAACCTCTTAAACCTAAGCACCAATTAATTTCATTTCAACAACTTTATACACACTCTCAGTGGGATCGACCTAGCCTCACTACTACTATAGAAATGGTCTAATTTTTATTTTGACTAGCATTACGAGGCACTGCCACAATTCTCTGTAAGATAACACCAAAATAACACCAAAGCATCATTGCAGTAACCATTCCACATCCAAATGAATCTTTATATCTATTCAAACATACACACAAAGAGAAATTAGACTAAGCGTAGTCCCAAAACTTAAAATTGGCAAAGTAGTTCTTCTAATGCCTCTCATTCCCTTCCTTGTTAGCTTTGCTTGACTCACCAAATGAAAAATAATGGGATGAAGAAGGTGAAATGGAGAGGAGAAAAATATGAAGTTAAAACCCCCTAAATGCCCTCTATCTCCCTTCTCCATATGCCTTTTCATGAAATTTCTAGTTCATAGACACATGTTTCAATCCCATTGGACCATTTGTTACAATCCTATTGGACCATATGTTACAATCTTATTAGTCCACTTTTACAATTCTATTAGACCATATGTTACAATCCTAGTAGACTATGTGTTACAATCCTATTGGACCACATGTTATAATTATATTGGACCATATGTTATAATTATATTGGACACATGCAAGCTTTAATCTTATTGGTCACATATGCTTTACTCCAGTTGGTCTATGTGTTAACTTTATAAAAAATCGCATATTGGTCCTTCTTCCTTTAATTCCCACATTGGCCTATAATCTTATCAATTAATTTCATTACTCTATGTCTTAAGTGTCTAATGGCATAAATTTCATGCAATTTAGTTAATCATATCAACTGTTATACCCAAAAACTTATAGGCTATTTGAAAATAAAGACAACAGTCATAACCCAACTTGAAAACAAAATTTAAAAATCTTAGAGGCAAAGTCAAAATTTGGTTCCTTCATCAAAGTTTTAGAGCTATGTCTCTAGTTTAATCTCCAATTAGAATTATCCAATTTTGAGGTCTATAGACCAAAATATGGCTAAACTATAAAAGTTTATTAGGTGGAACCTATCCATCTGGCAAGATACACATCCCAAATAAACTAACTTTGATCTTATCATGCAAGGGCAATGCAAAACATGTCCAATTTAACCAACAACATTCCATAAGCAAATGAGATACTTCTTCTACCAATTCCCCTCACATAACGTTCATAAATCCAAGAAAAAATATCAAAAATTCTCATCCACATTACATGTCCAAGTATTTATGTCGATGCCAAAACAAACAAATTACCTATTTACCCATATCTTTTACATTAAGTGCCATTATGTCTCCTACTATATTTAGATGCACTTAATTCGTTATGTTCACATCTTAATACACCCTAAACATGCTATAATACTTCTAGGGTATATGTTGGGGCCTTACAAATCTTGTCAACAAGCATCTTATATATTATCCTTAAGTCTGCCTTTAAATATATATGATCATGAGTTTACTCATCCAAATTATATAACTATAGTTAAGTAAGATTCATTGTTATAAGATTAAATATATTTAGGTTAAAGCGAAATTAAGTTTACTCAATAGACCTAATAATAATAAAAAAACATTGATTTATTATTATTATTATAAGAAACAACGATTATTTTCTAAACATATATTTAATATTTTAGTGAGGAATTTGGCTTCAAATGGTCTCATTAAACACATATGTCATGTAAAATGTTATATATTTAAACATGAAATTCCTAATGCACATATAATAAAATTATAAGCTTGGAATGTTGTTTGAATTATGAATATAATATATATGATCCAAAAAAATATTTTCAACTCTTCTGATAATTAAATTAGATTAAACCCACTGATTCTTAAATTAAATTTCTTTAACAACTAAAATTTTAATTTTTTGGAAATTGTTTTCAAATTCAATTAAAAACAATTTCCTATTATCTTAATTCCATTAATGAATTTAATTAAAATATTTTTCAATAAATTACTCTTCTTACTTATTATGATTTTAAGAAAATTATTTTTCAAAATTTTATATGTAAACATTATAATCTAGTTAGAAAGCTTTAAGAAATAGCTTTCCCTAATTTGAAAACTATTTTCTAATTAAAAAGAAATGTTTTTAAAATTGGATAAAATATCTCAAATTTAATTGAGAAAGTTTGCTTTTTATTTTAGAGAATACAATTTCAATTAATTAGAAAACAATATTTAATAAGTTAGCAAACTATTTTATAAAATATCAAAAAAAGTTCATTTTCTTAATTAATAAATGAAATTATTTTTCAAATATAGTCAAGAAAAATATATTTTTAATTAACTGAGAAATACAATTCAATAAAGAAAAATTTCTAATAAAATAGAATAATAGCTCTTTAAAATAATAAACTTATCCCATTTCAATCAAGTTGAAATAAATAAATTTAATAAAAAATACCTCTCTTAATTATTTAAGAAAATAATTTCTTAATTTTGAAAGGGCAATAATTTCAATCTTATTAAAATTCAATTAATTTGATTTCTAGAAAATAATTTTCTAAAAGTATTAATCAGGAATTAATTTACATATTAATCTTAATCTATTTAAGAAAATAATTAATTTAATATTAAAATTAATATATCATCTTAATTAATATAATCTTAGTATATTAATTTATCTAACATAATTTAATTATGCAAAATAAACCCTTTATATTTTTCGTTCGATTCTAATTATTGATTTGATATGTATTTTAATTTAATAATTCAACTCTTGAAAATTAAGCTAAATTCCAAATTATCCTAATAAAATTAACTCCTTTGAAAATAATTTTCAAACAATTTAAAATTACTTTCTAGATTTATTAAGAATTTAAACTAATTAATCTGAATTAAACTAGTTTAATTAAAATTAAAGGCTTAAAATAAACAAACTAAATATATTGAAGGGGATTGTCTAGAGCGCGTACTGCACATTCCTCTGTAAATGCGCTGGCATTGACTAGTGTATGCGCACGCATGACTCTGTCAACATCATCCCCAGTGACACGTTACACAACGTTTTCTCCCCAATGACGGATGCATAGAAGGGTCAGGGTGGGCCAGTGCCCATTGCAAAAAAAGAAAAAATTCTTATTACCTTATGAACTTCAAAGTGAATTTTGTATAAACCTTGTGGTCGTTTATATTTAGCCCCTGTTGACTTTTGATTCCAGCTCCGTCATTGTTTCTCCCTAAGGTTTTTTGGTGTTCTTCACTGCCTCCCTTCATTTTTTCCGTCTCCAGTGACTGTTTGTGCTCCTCCTAAAGGTGCTTCGCCTTTTCCTTCATGCGTGGAAATTAAGTTTCTAGAAGCTTTAAACTAAAGGGAAGCATGCGATTAAAGGAAATTTCCAGAGTAGAAAATACATGAGGAATATATTTAAAAGTTTTTTGAGCAAAACTAACAAATAAACATTTTAGAAGCCTAAAGGGGGCAGTGCTAGGCTTTTCAAAAAAAAAACAAAAAAAGAGCAAGGCGAGTTATGCGATAGTTCTTTGTAATTTTCAGAAAATTAAACAAAGCCTTGATTTGTAATGGCTTAATCAATATTAAGTAATTCATGTACTATGCAACTTTTGCATCAATAATTTTTAATTTCTTGATTGAATCTTTTTAATTGGATAACTTGAAAAATACGAATTATAGTCACACCTGATTTAGGTTCCTATATAAATTTCATTCTCAAACTGTCAACTTTCTACCTTCGTCCTATTTATAAAGAAAGATAGTATAATTTCTTTCGTTTTAAAATAAAATTCCTAATAATAATTAAAGTTCAGCTCTAATTTTAATTATATTTTAATTTTGATAACATCAAATATCTTATATTTAATTCCTAAAGTTTCTTAAACTTTAAAATTAATTCCAACTTAATTCAAATTAAAATTTCTCTTTTAAACTGCTTTTTTTTGTATGACCCATTAGGATCCTAATACGTTGACAATATTATAAATTAATAGTTATTATTCATAATTATATTTAGATAAATTAAAACACCTTTTAATTTGTGTTTAAATCTATAACTAAAAGTTTATAGCTATAGATCAGGATTGATGTCTAGTAATATGTTATGACCATCCAAATATTAGAAATTTAAGAGTCATTTGACTTATCCTGTCTATGCATAATTATAATGTAATTTAACTCTTTCATCATATAATGTTCTAATTTCACATAAATTATAGATTTAGTGTCTACTTTTTTAAATCCAATAAAGTTCTTTGTTGCCAATTAGTAATTGATTTATAATTGATGTTTGAAAACTCCTTTACAAATCTCAATTCATCTACCTAAATAATTTTAGAGTGATGAATCCTATATTGAATTATTCAACTATCCCTATATGATTTATACTAAATGCAAGTACTTTTGACTGAGCTACTCTAAATATAACAGGTAGTAAATAATGCCAAAATATAGTTATTCTCACATGACATAATTTGATAATCTAATAAATGCTTAATAGATTTTGTTTTTATTCCCATTTTTAGTGTGTTTTGCTTGATTATTTGGGACTTTTTGATGGTTTTTGGTACTTATTTTGTTTATAGTATGTTATTAGGTCTAAATTGGCTTCATGGATCAAAAGAAGAATTCAATTGAAATTGAAATAGAAAATAGAAGAATTCAAGCTATTTTAGAGGGAGACGCCAGTATGATAAAGGACACACTTGCATAAGTTATATACACCACTTTATAAGAGACTATGTAAGTCCTTATAAGCATGTACAAGTTTGAATACGTTGTTTCTCCCATATGAAGGTGGATACACCGATGTAATTCACCTACATGACTGTGTCCATTATCATGTAAGCTCTTGAGAACATGTATACATGTGATTTTGAAGAGTTTTTAAGGACAGGGTCATACACACAGCCATGTTAACTCAAGAAACCTATAAAAGGCAATTATGAAGATTAATTAAAGGGAGCAGCACTTAAAGTCAAAATTAAGGACTAGGGACACACTTTTTAACCTAAGATGGAAAAACATGAAGATTACTTCAAAGATCTGAAGAAGAAGAACTTTTCATGGAAGTTTCAAAGGGATTACATTAGAGAAAATGGGATACATGTTATGGATTATTTACTTTTTGATTATTCTTTTGAACTTATGATGTTGGTTTTATTTTTTATGTTTATGAATTAAATTTATTTAATGTAATTTGATTGTTAATTCATTATGATTAGATTATATGTTTTAAGCCTTGAATTAATATGCCTAGGATATTAGTTCAATGTATGATTTCATATTATTGAGATTAAGAAATCCTTTTGTATTAATAAATCTACCATAATTGAAAGGATTTGCATGCAAATCTAGAGATAGTTTGACATAAATCCTCTCGATTTGAGGTTAAACCTAATGGTAAAGTTTTTGAATCGAGTAACTACTAAAAAAGTTTAAGTTAGTTAATCAACAATTAGTTATTAATAGTCTTGAGAAAGATAATAATATAAGATAGAAATTTCTACAGTCCAATGGTCATTGAATTGTATAATAAAAGGTTAATTCTTTAAAATTCTTAGGGGGATTAATTACCTAGGTACTAGTTATTTGATATTGATTAATATTCATGTTATATGTGTTATGATTTATTATTATGTTGAACTTTAATTTAGTTTAATGAAATCATTATCTCAATTGGTCGATTAGATACTAATAAAGAGGTTATTACTAGTACTTATAGTCCTTGTGCGATTGACATATGATATTCACTGACATTGTACTATAGTTAGGTAGGTACATTTACCTGTGAGATCTATAGGGTAGAGATAAACATCATATCATAATTTTAAGTTGAAGAATTAATTATATAACCATCCTATTGAGGGATTCCATAGAAATATATGTAATATTCCATTTGGAATCCTCATAATCAGATTAGTTCAATGAACTTATTCTTTAATAAGTACCCACACATTCATTTAAATATCTTGATACTTAAATTTATGAGATCAATTACTTTCTTTATAAGAAAGAAATATAATGAGTGCTAGTTTTAATGTTTCATTAATATCCTGTCTTAATGAAACTACAACTAGAAAAAATTTAGGAATAATATATTGCAAATTGAATCTCATAATTATGATCTCATCATAATGTTAATTGCAAAGTATATTCTAAAGATTTTTACCTTTAGTATTAAAATATGAAATGTAATTAATAAAAATACACAAAGATAAAGAATTCCTTTATTTAAGTATGACACAAAATCCATAACCAACCGATTAGCTATAAGGTATATATCAAGGTAAAGCTTTTATTACGTCATCTTCCAAATCTGTGATCAAAGAAGAAGTGCAACTTAAAGTAGGGAAGCCAAGTGTTTTATATCTATGTCATTCTCCTCAAAAGTCTCTATATGCTCACTCACAAAGCTGAGATTTAACATTGGAAACAAGAATGTTAAAAGACAAACATTTTGCAAGAGATGTAAAAATGTGCAATAAATGCAAATTTAGTTATCAATTTATTATTGATTGGATTTTGTTACCGGTAGAGTATATATCCAATTTCTAAAAATCTTCCTAAGAACTAAAAGAAGTTACAGCTTGAGCAATAGCCAATAGAATAAGACAAATCTATCAGAATAATATTTCTTTTTTACTTCATCCAATATCGTCTCTATTAATTTATAAAGGTTTCATAGGTATATACAATCCTTTCCAATGAAAAAATAAAAAAAACATGTTGGATTGGGAAAAGAAAGCATGCCATATTTGGAGAATCGGTAGATTTTAAAACTTTTTAGAAATCTTATTTGCAGCGGAAGCAATATATCCAAATCATCATGCCAATCCATAGATGATATGGTATAAGGATAATAATAAACATAAACAAGATAGTGATATTACCGACTCCTTCGCTACAACTTTAATTTC
>JAOSBN010000008.1:42781957-42793891 GCA_027563595.1 Erythroxylum suave
CCTATGACCCATCTTATGCATATCTATCATTCCTAACTCATTTTCCTCATCATTTTCACTTCCATTTCAACTCAACACCATTTACAATTAATTCATAATCTATGTTTGGTCATCATCCTAAAAACACAATCATTCAACTTATATACATTCATCATAATTTTTTGTATATGTTCAACCCCATTTATCATCTTCATTTCATCTCTAACTTATCACACTACTTTTTCCCGTTTCAAGACAGCATAGTACTTATGACACTACTTCTTCCCATTTCAAGACACAACATTACTCTTAGACTATTAGATCAAAATGGAAAAGCTGTAAAATGTCCTGCATACACCCTATACAGCGTCACTAACTTGTAACATTTATAACTTTCAAGTCCGATCTCCAAAATTTACAAACTATATATCATTGGAAAGCTAAAAGGACGAAATACAACTTCCCAAATGACAACCTTGTCCAAATCAGCCTAGATCAGTACAGTTTTTCCCCTGAAGTAAAAACACAAATTTCTACCCCTATGAATGCTTTAAAATGTAATGTGAAAACTTGGAAATTTATTAGCAACACATACATGTATTTCATTAACTTCAAAAAAAAGAGTTTTAAAAAGCTTTAATGGGCATTTCAAGACACAAATACATCATTAATATCATAATCCAAAATACAAAAATACACATGAAAATGATACTTGAAATGAAACTATAGCATTGAGTTTTCATAAACTAACTAAAATACAAAAATTTATGCAATCTTGGACTGATGCCTTACTCTCTCTTACTTGATCTCTTGCTCTTCACCTGGAGATGGGGATGAAGGGGGGGTGAGCTTACAAGCTCGTAGGTAACAAGTTTATAACAAATAACAAGTAAAATCATTTAAAATGCTCATTGTCATAGAAAATTCTTATTGAATCATAAAATACATAGTTCTTAAATTTTCAACCAAATTCACAACAAAACAAGTCATGTATGCATCAATCTTTTCAACATATCATGAACACATAAACACATCAGAATGGTTTGGGTAGGTCCAAAACAAAACATACAACACATTTCCCATAAGGGTCTTGTGTAGCCGTGAATAGAACGTGCTATCGCATTCCCCCAAAATGGTTTTGCGTAGCTGTGAACTTATGGGAGTCTGTAAAGGAGCTCCATGCCACTAGCGGGTAGGCAGGAGAAGCCTTTAGTCAAAGTGCACTTGACATACTTAAGGGACCAAACCAAACCCACATAACATGCATTTCATAACTTGTAAACATGCCGCCTAAATGACACATTTTCAAAACATGGCTTTCATGAACATGAAATATTTCATATGCACCTCCATCATCTTTTTCACAATTAATCAACCAAATTCAAACATCAAGCATATTGAAATTTCTCAAATCATTCAAAAGCAACAAATGCTACAATTATAAAGCAATGAAAAATCATTTTATTTTCTTGCCTGAAAAGAAAACATAATGGCTCATTATCCAATTATAAACCTGAAATCCACCTTGAATTTCCTTGCTTAAAACTTTTCTCAAAAATGCCTCTACTATTGCTCCTCTTGCCTTCTTTGATTCGCTTTTATCAAAGTCAAATTTCCCATTCAATAGGGATTCAAATGGGAGAATCCACAAGACATATTTACTAAAATTGATCCTAGAATTCTTAATCTTCACCAAATAATGAGACTGTTGGCTCTAATGGAAGCTCTAACCCTCCTCTTCCTTTTTCCCTTCTTGAACAACTTCAAAATCACTCTTTAAGACTAAGAAAAATGAAAACCTAGCATAGCTTTCTTTCTCTCCTTTCTTTTCTCTCCAATGACACTCTCTCCCTCTTCTATCTTCTAATTTTCATTTCTCTCACTTCACTCTCTTCAATTCACGTTTTTGGTCTTCTACTTCACAAGACAACATTTTTCTCTTCCCTTTTTACCCTTAATGAATGCTAAAAGTCTGCTTTACCTTTCCTTTAAGTGATATGGCAAAAATGTCCTCAATTCATCTTAATGCATTAATTTCACTAACTAGTGAAATAAAATCCTACTAACATTTAAATAAATAATTAAACTCCAATAATAATTCTATCATAACCTCATAATTTATTTAAATCATGCTTAATAACTCTATTCATTCTAAGGCAAAAAAAATTCAAATTCCATGCTTATTCCATAACAAATCCTGCTTAATTGAACAAAAAAAATTCGGGGGCCAACAAAGGCGCTTATTCTAATTAAATGTATTGTCCTAAGGTTTAAATTTTTTTAAACTTCATCTTATTGCCACTACTTATCTTGAGAACTACTATCTTACAAGTATTCATTAAAATACACATTTTGTTTAATAGATTTGTAAGATCATATCGTAGCCTTTTAGATATATCATATCTTTCTATTATCTAATTTAGTTCTAAACTTATTGATAATATATGCTTTAATGAGCATTACATTACAAAATCATTAACTTTCACTCTTATCTAATATCAAATCTTATTAATTGGTTTAATTATAATTCTTTAAGGAAAATTGTCATATTAGGCTTAGCTATAGAAGAAGTAATATTGTGCCATACAATATCTCACGTTACATTTTTCTTACATAAATCTATACTATTATAGAATTTATTTATAAAGGTATTTATTAGAGAATCTAATTCCCTATATATAACTAAAAAAATTTAAATCTCACCACATCGATGTCAATAAAGTGCTTTAGTATTTTTAGGCTATGTTTGGTTAGACGTAAGGTTTTTAATAGAATGGAATGGTTTATAATAGAATGGAATGTAAATGGATATAATATTAGAAAATTGTTGTTTGGGAGGGATGGGAGGGTTCATAATGTAATATAGTAAAATGTTGTTTGGAAGATGGATGGAATGAAATGTAACGTATGTATAATAATAATAAATGACTATTCTACCTTTAATAGAACGAGATGTATTGTCTTGTTGCTTGATATTACAGTTGAGGGTATAATTGGTATTATAAACAATTATTGAGGCTATATTAGGTAGTACATATTTATCATTTTACATTCTATCCTAAAGCTCCCAAATTGGAGGTAACTCATTTTTACTGATTAGGATGAAATAGGATGTAATGTGAAACCCTCCCCTTCTATCCTATTCTATTTCATTCCATTATAAACCCTTCTCCCAACTAATGGAATAATACTACATTCCATTCCATTCTGTTACTAACCGCTCTGCCAAACATAGTCTAATGCTTAATTTCTACTCAAATTTAAACACTTTGAAATTTTCAACATTTTAAATCAATGTTTAGTACATATGAATTATTATATAAATTCATTGGTAAATATAATGAAATACAAGTAGTCATCTTTTTATAAATTGTTATTACACCTAAAACATCATGTTTATAGATCTAATGATCCATCATTATCTTTTCACTAAAGGTTGATTTGGTCATTCTTCAACTTAACAAGTTTCATAAGTTTTATATGATTCATAATCAAAAGGATACATATAGTCCTATATGTAACTTTATGATTCTCATTATGTTTATTTAACTAACATTATAAAAGGATAGTTTCAGTTATCTAACATTTTATTCTTGCAACTTATGTTAAGCTTAAATCTCCCTTGATCCAACACATACAAATTAATTTTATAAACTACTTTTACTCAACATTCTATATCTTATAAAACCTTAAATATTATAATAATGTTGAATTCATATTTATTATGAAATACTTAAAAAAATTACACACTTACACATACACGCACACATATGATCTTTATAATATTATGTATTGGAAAGAAAAGTTAAGTAATCGCTTTCTAATGAAAACTATTGTCATATCTAACCAATGCTTTCCATTGTAGTCCACATTTATGCTTTTAGTAGGTTAAAATTAAATGGAAAAATTCCCTAAAAGAATTATACCTTTTAATGTTACTTCATATAACCTCTTACTTCATGCTATATGGTGTTGACATTTATCTTACTTGTTTTCATTAAAGTTTAAGAGGCATTAGTCAACTCAAAATGTATTATATTTTGTCATTTATATGATATTAGCACATCTCTTGAACTTTACACCAAATCCTCAATAGGTATTAATAATAATATTGCATAATGAACATATAATTTTTTTAATTGATTCTTAGTATTACATATCTAGTATGAATCTTGTTAATTGATTTACTTAGAAATTTCAAAGGAAATTTATTGTACTAGGCTTAGCTATAAAAGAAATAAACATTGCACCAAACTATATCTCATGTTGCATTTTTATTACATAAATCCAATTTATAATATAATCTAGTTATAAAGTATTTACTAGAGTATCTCAATCCCTATAATATAATTAAGTTATAAAGTATTGACTAGAGAATCTCATTCCTCATAGATAACCAAAAAAAAAAAAACTTACCTTATCCATCTCTTCGAAGTACTTTAACATTCTTATTGCTTAATTTCTACTCAAATTTAAACAATCTGAACCTTTTTAACTTTTAAATCAATGGTTCATTTAATACATATAACCATATCATGTAAAGTCATTAGTAAATATAACAAAATGCAAGTATTCTTTCTTTTATGAATTGTTATTACATTAGACATATTATATGTATAAATTTAATAATTTATAATACCATTGTTATTCTTTCACCAAAGGTTAATGTAGTCATTTTTCAACTTAACAAGTTTCATAAGTTTCAAATGATTCATAATCAAGAGGATAAATAAATCATTGTATTTAAGTTTAGGATTTTCATTATGTTGATTTAACCATATGAGATAAGAGGATAACTTTAGTTATCTAACATTTTATTCTTTCCACTCAAGTTAAACATAAGTCACATTGATCCATCATATACAAACCATTTATATAAACTTAAATCTATTACTTTTACTCAATAATCAATTTATTATAATGCCTTAAACATTATAATAATGTTGAATTGAAATTTAGTATCAAAAACTTAAAATCATAAATTAGAAATATATATGTATATATCTGTGTGTATGTGTGTGTGTAATCCCTATCACATTATGTATTGATAAGAAAAATCATGTAATATTTTTAATGACAACTATTATCGTATCTAAGATGATTCTTTTAATTTTAGTTGCTATTTATGCTTTTAATAAGTTAAATTGAGTGGAACAATTCCATGAAGTCACTATACCTTCTAGCTTTACTTCATACAACCTGTTGCATCGTGTTATCACAATATTGACTTACATCTTGCATGTTGTCATTAAAGTTTATAAGAAATTAGTCAAATCAAAATGTCATTACATCTTGTCATCTATATGATAGTGACACATCGCTAAAACTTTACACCAAATTCTCAATATAGACTAATAGCGATATTTCATAATAAATATACAACTTCTTTTTATCCTTTATCATAGATGATAATTGGTGCTGCTCTTTCCACCTTGCAAGAGAATTCGATGATGTCATAGGTAATATGCTAAGTTACTATCCTTATCAATCTAGTGCATATTGTACCCAATTAATGGAGGAAAAATCTTTGAATTTTTCTATTGCTTCTAGTAAAAAACTTCGTTTGATACCTCCTTTAGTGAATGAATGGTTCATTCATTGATACAAACTAACAATACAAATGCACATGCTCATCAATACCAATTATTTATATTGTTGTGTTGTATTTCAATTTATAACCCTTCACTTTACTTTCTGTGTTAGGATTGCAAATTTCGTAGGTGTGGATAACGAGAGTCATGGATATCTGAAGATATCAAAACTGTGGATATCCAAAGGCGTCAAACTGTGGAGACATTATAGTATCGAAATGAAGACACCATTGGTGTCAAATTGTAGTAGCTACACTGTAACCCTATAGGCATGCCTATCGATCTACCACCAAAATATTAGAGCCAACACTATAACATTTCCTTTAACTATTTGCCAATTTCATAATTCATATATTGACAAGTTATATGATATACATTTAAGTCATAAAGTCTGTATCTGTGTTCATACATGCAAGTCATAACCTACCAACATGAAAAGGGTGTCAAAATCACATTTGTATAATCATACTATACCCATATGAGCAACAAATCAGTTATATAAATGTAAATTTTCTTTAGTATGCATTACGGTCACTCTTAAATTCTAATGTTCAATCACTGAATTCACATAAGGTAAGTTCTATTTCATTTATTTCTAGGTGTTTTAAAAGTTTCATACACATTCAAAAAGGTTCAGATAAGATTTGGTAAAATCAGAAATAAAAACAAACTCAAAATAGTGTAATTTGGGCTGGGCCCACAGTGAGTCTAAATATAGGTAAATAATCACCCTAGAAGCAAATCACATGACGAACTCCACTTGTTCCTTAATATGCATATAGAAAACATTTGAATTAGGTATTAATATCTTTTATACATTTGTTATCCTATGTCTCTAATTTCCATAACACTAACAATCAGACCATTTGAACTTCCCAGTCATGAGATACAGAATAAATGTCACGAGTTGCTCCAAAACAGGGGCAACATCAAGTTACCATTTTTGATCTTAATTTCCAATATCATAAAGCCAGAATTAAGTAAGAGTCTCTTCCAGATATTTATAGTTCTATGTCTTATTTTTCATATTCAATTGAAATCACCTAATTTAGAAGCCTATATGTTGAGTTATGACCTAAACGATGTGACTAGTTCAGCAAACCCTAGACAAAATTCCACTACTTGATATTCTCTTATCATATACAACCAATTTAATATATGCTTAATTGATTGTTTAATTATTTCATAACATTTGAACATTAATGACATGAAATTGCTTAAGATACTCACTTTGAATCATATGTGATTTTAGGCACAATTTGGAAGTAAAGAAGTTAAAGTGAGCCGAAAGCATGTTACTTGGGTCATTTTCTGAAACCTAATACTCACTTGTCATCATGGAGCAAGAAAAAGAAAAAGTAAAAGATAACACAAATGAAAACAGAAAGAAGAAGAATCAAGGTTGCTCATGACCAAATTTGAAAAAAAAATGCAAAGAACGTGAGCTATATGGATTATGCATGCAAATTATATTAACATGAGATTGCCATGCAAGAAATTAATTTAATTAATGGATAAATATCAAAACATGCAAGTACACTAAAACGACAATCTAAGAGGCAAGTAGAATGGGAGAAAAAACAGGAACATTCCATGCAGTGTAGCAAGTGGATAGCTAAGGGAGCACAACAACGCAGCAACATTGGGAGCATGAAACACTTGACAACAGTGCAACGTAAACAAAACACAGCACGCAGTCATTGGGAAGCCAAAGGAGAAATGCTATCGTTGGGTATGAGCAAAACACTCACAGTAACAAGGAAGGGATTGATTAGTGAAGTGGACTGAAAATTAATTAGAAATATGGAGTAGTAGTTGCGTGAGAAGGATAGAAGAGAAGAACATAACAGTAGCGAAGGTTTTAGGGGTTTTGACCGCGTTATTCAATGTGGGGGCTGAAGCGTTTTTTTGGGAGAGACCTATGAAGGGCTAGACATCCAATGCTGATTTGGAGGTGACGTCAACGTTGACGACCTAGATTAAGTATTTTTCATAGTTTTTGTTGTTTCTTTCTTTCATTAGAAATTTATTGTCTTATCTTATGTTAATCAATTTGGGATTTGTGTATGGATAATTGTATTCTTCTTATTGTTTGGTTATTTGTGTAAGCATCCATTAGGTGTTATGAAAAGATGATTTTAATGTGTTAATTGAATCATTTATTTGCAAACCCATTGCTAGAATTTTGATATATTGTGTAATTGTTATGCTGAAATTCACATGTAGAGACTAATGATTAATAATCATTAGGGATAACATGACTTCGTTTAAATGACACATCGTATGTTGTTGTTGATTAATTAGTTTTCCTAATTCGTAATACTACTACCTATTTAAATCTAGAGATCCTATCCTAGGTTATTTAGTAGTTAGTTTAATTAATGATTGTATCTTGATTAACCAAGGGAAAAATCAGGTTAATTATTAACCCATGATTAATAGTTGCTAGGAGAGGTTTAAGAAAATAAATCAATGAAATATGTTTAATCAAGGTGTAGGCCAAGATTGAACCAAAGAACCGAGTCCTTATCGAATTCTTCCCTTTTTTCAATTATATGCATGTTTTCTTTACATTACTTTTGTTAATTAGTTTAGCTTTATTTTATTTTCTTGTTTCGAAAACCAAAACCCCCTAAACCTAATCATCGATTAATTTTATTTCAACAACTTTGCACACACTCTTTGTGGGATTGACCTAGACTCACCACTGCTGTAGTAGTAGTTTAGTTTTTATTTTGATTAGCATTACAATGCGCTGCCAATTTTAGCGCCATTGTTGAGGAGTGCGATGTTTTAGTTTTTTTGGTGATTTTAATTGGTGTTTTATACATATTTGTTTTTAATTAGTTTGTTTTTCAGGTATTCCTTGATCTTTTCACTTTTTTTTGGGTATTTTTTAAAAAATTGGACATGGATAGACGTAGCTTCTTTTATAACTCTTATTCACAATCCTATAACCAAGGTTGAACTGATCGACCTAACTTTGGTTATGGATGGGATAACCATCATAATTACTTCTATGATAGTTAATATGATACATAGCAATTCTCGTGTAGACTAGAAGCTTCTTGTCATAATTTAGGTATGCCTCTGGAAAATTATATCAAGACTTGTAGTGCTAGCCATCTTCAATTTCAATAAGGTATGCAGTAACTTTAATAGAGTATGCAACAACTTCAATAGAATACCCTACAATTCTAGCAAAATGAAAGGAAATCTTAGTCTAGTTTCCAAGATTCAGAGAGCCAACACAACTCAGGTACATCTCTAGAAGAATTGCTTAATATTATGATTGCTAACAATCTTCAAATTCAACATAATATACAACAGTTCCAACAAAATATGTAGCAGTTATTTCAGCAAGGTGTACAACAAATTTGCTAGTGTAGAAAACTTACAGAGTGATAAGGAATTTAAGAATTTTGAGAGCAATAATCCAGGAATTGCTTGTGTCGAAGAAGTTAAGAAGGAGCTTAAAGTAGAATATGATACATCATTTAGCTTGGAGATAAGTACTGAGTCCGTAATTATTTTCAAGAATAACCCTTCACCTTTATCTAGCAGGCTAGAAGAATTAAACGAAGAAGAAAAAGGCAAAGAATCATTCAAATTATTTCAAGAGAGTGAGGACTCAGTAGAGATGAAGAATCTGAAGATAGGGAAGATTTTGGAGGTGAACGATTATCAACCAAGGCCCTATCCAGAAGAACCTCACATTGAGCAACTACATGTGCCACTAAAAGATCATAATTTTATCACGTGAGGAGAAAAAGGAGTCGAGCCAGTGATACTAAACAAAGGCGCTTCTTTGGGGCAACCTAAAAGAAGTAAATTTCTTTTCTTTACTTTTTCATATTATTTTTTTTGGCATGTGTGTTTTTGAATTTGTTTGGTTTACTTGTTTTAAGTTTTCAATCAAAATGAGAGAAAGAATAAAACAACCAAAAAAACATTTTCTTTTTTTATTGATTCTGGGATTATATAGTCATGATTAGAGCGTCAATTGACTAGAAACTTTTGTAGCAACTTTATCATGTACTTTTACTCTCGTGATTGGTCGATGTGCATTATCTTTAGAAGAGTAATGACTAGTGGTAGACAAAGCTGGTAAGACTTTAAGCCTTATTAGAGTGACACATCCATATCAGTTTGTCTTTTGTTAATGTGTGACCTTCTTAACATGTACATCTTGATTTTGCATTGAATTTCTATTCGAAACCACATTTTTATCACATGAATTAACATGGATATGATAAGACATTCTTTGTTTCTTCGAACTACACTAGCCAAATAGCCTATTCCATTATATGATTTTTCCTTTTTGATAAGCCCCCTTAAGCTTTATTGGCCTTTTATTTGTGTATTAGCCACATAACATGCTTTAACCTAACCAAATGTCCTTCCTAAGCCTTAAAGCTAGTGGAACATTTGTTGATTGTTGAGTTTGTGGATATATAAAAGTATAAGTGTGGGGATATGCATATGTGTGGGTTGGTTATAATGTTGGGATGTCATTTTATGCCTTATCATTGAAATTCCCATGTTGATTGAGTATGTTGAATATGAGGTAGATGTTCTTTCTATTGATTGGTCAGGTCATCTAGGCCCGAGTCAGACATCTAATTGTTTCGATTTGAATCATCCGAAAGATACCTTATATATATATATTATTATATAAAAAATATGTCAAAAATGGACAATCAAACCTATTTCTCAATTCAATAGAAGCCCAAAGAGCTGAATAGAATAGGGTCTCAAATAAGGAGATATATTCAATTAATTGGTTAAAAGACTTAAAAGTCTAGTCTAGAGAAGTTGCAGGGCATGGACTTATCCAAAATTTATCTCAGATACAGTACAAATAGAATTCGATCCTCCTTCATTTCTTTGCAATTTCTTTCATATTGATTATATTTCTTTATTCTCTCCTATTCTTTATTCTCTCCTATGTGATTTTATATAGATCATCTATGAGTTGTACGCGGTACAAAGTTCACGATGCAAAACTTGCAAAAGATTTGTGATAACATTATGTTATAACAAAAATGAGAGTATCTAAAAATAATTAGATCTACATATATAATAAACATCTAATAGTATCTAAAAATAATTAGATCTACATATATAATAAACATCTAATTGTCTCTAAGTATATCCTATCTAAGTATATATAAATATTCTATCTATCTAAATATATATAAATATTCTATCTATTTATATATATAATCTAAAAAGATTAGTAAATTGTATAAGGGATCCCTTTAGATTGGTATATACTTCATATGGTTTGTGTATGAGAGTTCGAGTTTGAGTTGTGAAACTTGTTTTTGCATTCATTATAGTTGAAGTATACAATTATGAGTGAATGTTGGTTTTTGCACTTGATAGTACACTGGGTGTTGCTTGTTTCACTAGTTTTAATGGCTTTCAAGTTACTTGACCCAAATACATCTCATCTTACCTTTACCCACATTACAACCTTGAAAAGTCCTTTGATTAATGATTTTTTCATGTGAACCTTAGTGGTATAGAAATGAAACGATATAAAAGTTGTGGATTATCATGATCATGAATATTGTTGTGTTTACCTGTGGATATATCTTGGATAAACACATTTTCTGAGTTTACTATTAGATTCCTCATTTTTTGAACATATTGAATATTGACTGATCATGAGTAAAAACTTAGAATGTTGACTTCTTGCTATGATTTTTGAAAGTCATTCATCTTTGTTTATGATTATGTATTCTTGGAACATATGGGAACTGAGTCAATATTTTTGGGTATATGAGCATAATTTTGATATTTTTCTCGAAGACGACCAAAAGCTAAGTGTGGGGGAAATTGATATGTGCTTAATTGATTGTCTAATTATTTCATAACACTTAGTGATTAATGACATGAAATTGCTTAAGATACTCAATTTGACTCATATGTGATTTTAGGCATAATTCAGAAGCAAAGAAGTTAAAGTGAGTCGAAAGCATGATATTTGGGTCTTTTTTCAAAGGCTAATTGAAGCACCCGACTTCTACCTAGCACGTATCCATACGTCCTAAGGACATTCGGTGTAACACCCCACTCTCTTAAGACATGTACCCAACATCCTAAGTGATATCCGAGTATGTACCCCCACGAGGGTGGCATGCTAGCACAGTCAGTTAGTAAAATCTCATTACGAATAATTTTTTAACCCATGCAAATGTGGAAATCAATAATCAAATCAGCCCACTTTATTCATAAACTTTTTCGATTGCAGCAATACAATCATCAGAATTTCAATAGCCGTTTGGGCCCATTACAAATACAAAATGCTTGTAGTCATAATTTCATTACATTGCAAAATCATTTACAACATTTCCAA
>JAOSBN010000008.1:42793991-42814838 GCA_027563595.1 Erythroxylum suave
CAAAATTTGCAATTATTTTTCAGGATCAGAAGAATACCCCGTTAGGCCAACGGGAGTATGCCTACAGCTAAGTGAAGAATAGAGGTCGGGGATTAGTTCGCGTCTGCATTTACTTTAAAGTTAGTATTGTATAAAGTGAATTTGCTGTAATTCATGAGTGTACAGAAAGCATTGTAATTGACATTGTGTTTGGAAATGCTTTGAAATACAGTGGGCCCAATTTGGCTCAATTTTATTATCAATTTCTGCAAATGAGTGTGCCTCGTTTCAATTAAAGAATTTTTGAAATGAGATAGGATTATGTAAGTAAAATTTACACGCCACCCTCACGGGGCGCGGATTCGAACATCACCATCGATGTCTAGTTCGGGTCTTGTGGGAGTGGGGTGTTACACTTGATGAATTCAAGTAGATGTTCAAGATGATGGAAATATGTCAAGGATCTTGTTGCATGCACTTTGATTCATACAACAATTGTACGAATTGCAAGAAAAAGATTCAAGACACCTCTTACTCTCTCTATAGCTCTTTTAGAATCCTTTCTCCATCAATTGAGTGTGTAAAAAATGAAGGAAGCTCATGTACATAAGAGAAGAACTCACTTATCTACTATTTTTTGCCCTCTGTCATGATCGTGGTTGGCACTTTTAAAATTAGGCTCGCCTTTGACCACGATCATGGCCTTATGATGCATAATTGTGGCCTACTTAGGTTAGGCCATACACACTTTTTTTCATCCAATCTTTTATACGTGTGACCCTTAGGTTCCTCGTTATTTTATATAATTGAATTAACTCTTAATTCAATCAAATTATAAAGAATTTCATGATGCCATTTTACCATAATATAAGTGGATTAATAAATGAACTCTTCAATAGTTAATTATCTAACTTATGAACCTTTCCATAGACAATTATCGTGCAATTCATCCTTTCACCATACTATACCCCATTTGGTTTGGAGTATGGGCTATGTGTCAACTCCCACTAGACTGACTAAGTCACATCTAGTCCAAGAGATGTTAATTCTTGTCCTGGGATCTCATTACTCTATTTGTCATTGAAGACTCTCTTCATGACACATAATTACTCTGGCCAGAGATTCTCGAGTAATGACCCTAATAAAAGGTCGTGGGTATCATTTACTTTTACCAGGAGTGGTGAATCCTTTATTGGCTACCCAATTACCTTCGAAAACCAATAGTTGTACCCTATCACCACCCTAATAGCGACCTCGTCTTAAGGTAACAAGGAATAATGTCAAAGCATAGGATTGGCATCCAAGATATCCTTAAGTACCTCAAATCTAAATATATTTGCACCATTGCTATAATGAGATTAATCATTGACATTCGATAAATTATCCATATGATAATCTTATAACGGGTCATCCGATGTACTTACTACGCTTAGTAAGTATCCACATGTTAACTATAAAAATCTCATATTTACAGTTTATAAGATCCACTACTTGATCAAATCAAGAATTATAACATCTTTTAATCTATCTGGATTAATAATGTCCTATCCTATTAATCCTATGACTAGGGATTATTTAGATACTAACATAATTGCACATGCTAGGAATCTCATTATCATGATCTCCTTCATGCTATATTTTGTATCATGGACTTCATTAATTTGATTTAAGATCAACTTCAATTCATTTAGGTAACAGGAATATAAACTAATGAAAGATTCCTTTGAGTTTATTAATCAAAATAAAGTTTGTACAAAAGTGCTAAAGGTGATTGCCTTTAGAGCACTACTCTAACATAAGACTTCAACATGAGTTAGGAAGTTAGCAAAAGAGAGGTGAAAGAGCTATAAAGAGTTAGGAAGTGATCCCAGAAACGTGTAGAAAGGTAAAAGAAGAAAAAAATCAGAAATTAGTAATGTGGCTTGAAACAGGGTAAAACTATACACGTGAATTTTAGTTTAATTTTTTTACTATTTTACCCTTCCTTCACCTATATATTCATTTCTTACTTCATTTTTCACTCACGTTCATTTTTACTTTGTCTCTTTAAGTTAGAACCTCCAATCACTCTCACTTCTCTCTAAACAAATTCCAACTTCCATTTTATTCCAACTTTCACCTACTTGCAAGCCAATTTGTCACACATTAAGTAGTCAACAAAACGTGACCAATCATCAAGACTAAATCAAGTCTCAGTCCAAAGACAAAGGAACAGGGGAACAAATTTCAAACCACCCTTCCCAATTTACATAGAGGAGGAAGGTATTTGTTTCCAATCCCTTAAGGCTAAACAAATAGTAGTTCCAAATATTTTGACTTTGATACACTTGATATGCTACAATTACGAGATAGGGTAGAGAATCTAGTAGAAAGAATTCAGTGGCTGAAGTTTATATGCCTCCAATATCCTGTTTACCAGGAGCTCACTCTCGAATTCTTCACTTCCTTTATTGCAAACCTAGTAACCCTAAGGAAATATAGTTTAAGTTAGGGGGATGAAATTATGAGCTGAACATTGGAATCATGTGCGATATTTGCGGGTTCTTCGAGTCTTCCATTATCGATCAACATGATGATTTTCTTGCTTCTTGATATTAGAATGGGCTCACTGGGTTAGAGTGATTAGACACTAAAAATTCCCATAACAATATTATAAGAACATGAGTACTTATTATTGCATAAATTCATCTGTCAAATAGTTTTTGACAAATCAGAAACCAAAAAATGTTCAATAAATGACCTTTTCCTATTGTGATGCATGGATCATAGCATCCCAGTGTGCACTTCTACACATGTGCTGAATGCTATTATTGCGACTGTGCGCAAAAGAAGCAACTATTTAGGTATGGGGTACTTAGTTTCTGTCATTGTTGAGTATTACGGAGTGGATCATAGTGGTTTAACTGTCCACCTCCTGGATTTTCTAAATCACCATCATTTGTGGCATGTTGAAATCCTTAAGTCCTATAATATGGAACTTTGGGACATCATCCAAAAGACTCATATAAAGATCAGGGCTAGTCAGGTGAGTTCTAACACAACATCACCTCAGCATGTAGAAGAGGACTCTAATAGTAAGGAGTTAGAAGAGGAAGAAGTCACAGAGGAGCCTCGTTGGAAGAAAGTGCCCGATATAATCTTCGCCAACACTAAGGGAATTACAAATATACTTGCGGAGAAATCTAGAAGGATGAAGGAGATGGCCCAAGCATAACAACGTCAAAGTTGGGATATACGTCGTATCCATCATTACTTCGAGGCTCAAGATGTCCAACTACCACCTCTGACACCATCCTTGCCTCTATCACCTTGAGGCTTTATTTCTAACCCTTTTCTTTTAAATTTAGTCTTTATTTTATTTTTTACTTTAATTTATGTTTCTTCTTTCCATGCATGTTTGTTTGCCTCCTTCTGACATTGAGGACAATGTGTTGTTCAAGTGTGCGGAGGGTTATCTTTAAGTTTGAATGTTGCATATTATATGACAGTTTGTTAGGTTGCAAATTGTGAATTGTGTAAATGTATCAATGACTTAGATGGATTGAAATTGATTTAATTTTGAACATAATATATTAGGTTGTGAAGAGTCATTAACTCGCAAAATTAGTGATGTGGGTTCTTTGGCTAAATATGCAAGTTAAATAAGATTTAGTGTTAGTTTATCACCCTCACAATTGTCACATTCATTCGTAATTTTATGTCTTTCGACTAAAGTAGTTTTGCCAGTATTTTTTCATGAAAACAAGTAGCTAAAGCAACAAGGTAGGCATTAAATAATATTTAAAAAATTTGTGTTTGTTAATTTTAAATAAATAACTATTCCGCTGGCCTTCAGGTTATAAATAGAGCTAATAACCAGGTGAGAACAGGATGTAGCCGAGTAACCAAATCAACTCACTTCACAAATATGTGCCTCCGCATCAAAAGGCTATATGACGTTCTAACCAAGTAGCTTAATAAAAGCATGACTTAGTCGAGTAACTAGATCAACATTCATCACCAATGTTTGCCTTCTAGTAAAAGACTAGGTCCATGTCAATAAAAACTAAATAAAAAAAATAAGTTTTCTAATAAAACCTATTGAACTTGTAAATAGCTTAACTTTTCATGAAAGCGTACTTAGGAGTAGTTACAGAGTTTGAATGACTAAAGAATTATTAATGTGTGTGTACAATTAAAAAGGGTGAATAATTTGATATTTGGGTCCTGATTAATATTTATGTTTAGTCCAAAGCTCCTAGATGTGGATTTTGCAAGTTAAGGATTTGGAACAGTTTGAATAATCATGTTTAAAGTTAAATTTGTTTCATGAATTTGAAGTCATTATCTCATTACTACATTGTGTGCTTTGTGATTTTATGTGCTTGCTATTTTGTTTGCTTGAGGACAAGTAAATGTTTAAGTATAGCGATGTTGTTAAGTGTAATTAGGGCTTAGTTTTATGTGTATTAAGCTATTGATTCAATCATTTAGTATGACTTTATGTTAGAATTGTGTTAGTTTATTAATTATTTGTGTTTTATAGGTTAATACAAGTCCTTGAGCTTAAATATTATATTTTTTAAGTACCTTGATGTGTTTTCTAGTGTTTCAGGGTCAATATCAAAGAATGGATAAGTTTTGGAGACATTCAGGCTGAAACAACAACCATGATCGTGGCAGAAGCACCAGAGTTGGCCTGCGATCATGGCCTACATGCCATGATTGTGACAGAAGCCCAGGACATAGCCCACGATCGTAGCCTGCATGTCACAATCGTGACAAAAGTCTAGGAAATGACCCACGATCATGGCTTGCATCGACAGACGTGCAGACACTAAAAAACATCAAGTTTTGAGGGATTTTTCGAACCTTCAGGCCTAAAAAAAACCTTAGGGTTGCTCAAAACATAAAAGGATATTTTAAAAACAAAAAAAAGAGGCATAGCAACCTTGAGAAACCCTAAAGAGAATTCGTCGAGAGATTAAGGAAGAGACGAAGAGAGGAAGAGGAGAACAAGCTGACTCAACATGCTTTCTAGATCAGGAGGTTTCCCAACATTGCTACCTCCCATCCTCCATTCGATTGTATTTCCTATTTATTTTCAATTTTATCATTTTATAGAATTGAATTGAATAGTGATGATAGGATTTGGAATGTTTAGGATGTTCTAAACTCACCTTTGAATTTGTATTCTTGAATTAATGGAAATTTAATTGTTATGTGTTATTTGGATTTGTCATGGTTTGATTATACAATTTTGTAATTTGGTAATAAACTAATAGGGTGAATCAAATGAAAAGTGATTAACTTGGACTGACAAGATTTAGGTGATTTAATAGAGATAATAATTGAATAAGATTGAGAAATTATGGGAAGAGAGATCTTGCACAGGTTTACGATAGTTTATTAGAAATCTTCAAAACTAATTAGGGTTTTGGAAAGGTTGTAAATTGAAAGATTGCAGCGCCCATAATCTGATTAGAGTTTATAATTTAGGTTTAATGGTTATAACTCGAGAGAGAGTAATCAACCTTAGGATAGTTTAGAACGAAAAATCCGATAATTCATAATCAAATAGGTTTGCATTAAGGATAGGTAAATTTCATTTTTTTTCAATTGGTACTTTCTTTCGATTGATTCTGAGGTGTGTTGCAGCCGCTTAACAATTAGTATATTCATCTTTGATTCTTAATTTGATTTATTAAATTGAATTCTTGTTTTTGGTTTTGTTGCATTTTAGATTTCTGTTATTGTTTCAAGCCTTAGATTTTAGGATTAAATTAACTCCCTCCTTGTGAGATTGACACCTTTGGTATTACGCTAATGAACCATGCACCTGTGAATTATCAAGGGTTAGTATTAAAACTTACACACAACAAATACCCAATCAATTAGTAATTACCTTTTTCCTGTTATATGGCTTACGAAATTGATTTTTATTTTTAATAAAATAAATAAAAATAAAGCAAGTAAAATAAAATAGGCAATAATATTGAATAGAGAATTAATAATTCACTTAGAAAATTACTGATATCAATAATTAGTATCTATGTTTCAAATCCCCCTAAAGCCCCAACAGATTGATCTTTTGTTACTCAATTGTTTTTTTGATCTATTGAGTCGTGGAGATTCTTATAGTATGCTTATCCTAAGGTTTTCAACCGAATTACTGAAGTTAAAGTTTATAGGATTTCTTTACTAATAACTTATCCTCAGGTTTTCAACCAAATTACTGAAGTTCAAGTTTATATCATTGCTTTACTAATTTATGAATCCCTCTATTAGGTTTGACCCTAATTTGGAATATTTATATCATCCCACCTCTACGGTTGTAATCAAATCCTTCTAACTATGGTAGATCTATTCAAACCTATAGAATTTCTCAATCTCTACGTATGAAATCGGATTATGATTTAATATTTCCAGATCTATTAGAACATATATTAAACATGTAATCAAATCGTAATATATTAATCGACCTAATTGCATTAATAAAAGAATCAAAACATATTAAAGTACCAACATAGGGTTCATCTAACCTAAACACTAACAAGATGTTTAATTACACATTATCTAATATGAAATCAAACATAAAGGGAAAGAAAAAAAATTGAAAACACTGGGATCATAATTCTAAATCTCCCTGGTTGTCTTCTATCAAGTATTCTTATGATGTAGAGGTTTGATGTTGTATTCTGATGGATATTTCAATGATTTCTTCGTGTTTCCACTTCTCTGATCAAAATCACCCCTTAAAAATGATCTCCATATCTAGAGTCACCTCCCCAAGCCCGCTCTTTTTCATCTGCCCTTGAAAACATCTTTTCTATAGAAAAATTTAGGGTTCTGGGAGATGCACGGGTTGATACACAAACTAAAATGCCCAAAAATCATGAAACGCACAAGTAAATTCACAGTTATGTATTTCTTCTACGCATCTAATATTCATTTTATGATGTGTTTTTGTCTGAATTCATTTCCTTTAAGTCCATAGAGGAAATTATGATCTATATACACACTTGGAACAAATTAAATATCAAATATACCACAAAAGTATAAAATATCAAGCAAAATACATCAAATGTTGATGTAAAAATATAGTAAATTATTCATCTTTCTCTTACCTTAGGCAAGTCCTAGTCCTTTGCCCTTTTCTCTCCCCTTATTCATTAATGTTCATTATTATGGTATGTTTTGTACATTGAGAATAATGTTTTGATTAAAGTGTGGGGGAGGGACTACTTACCAATTTTACTACAAATTTCTCAATATGAATCAATCCTTATAAATTTTGTTTTACTTTAAAATAATATTGACTGAGATAATTCACTATTTATTTGATTGTTTTTGCAATTTGAAATGTCTAAGAAATTAACCATGAGTGTTGATGATTAAATGAATTAAATTTATTTCATAAATTTGAAGAATAGATACCTGATTAGCAACAGATACTTTTTATGCAAATTTATGCACGCATTGAGTAAATATGATTTCTTTTTGAGCATTTTAATTATCCTAAAAATAGAAATTATGAATAATTAAGAATTAAATAATTTCACCACCTTAGCTTCATAATGATTAAAAGGTTGACATTAAAGAGCAGTGTTAATAGCCACTTAAGATAGTGACCTAACTAAGAATATTCATAATAAAGTGTTTACTCTCATGTCAAAAGGCTAAATGACTTTTCAAATAAGCTATAAATTTTTTTATGACATTTAAATTTGATGTTTCTTATGTTAATAAAGGGTATGATCATGTTCGAAAGTTGAAATATTTTTTCATGTATGTTCATCTTATACATGGAGTTAAATTTTATGAATTAGGTTAAATTTTGAAGAATTATAAAGAGAATTGAGTTAGCTTATGAATTAATATAAGTAGATAGTTTCCTAACACTTTGATGACCTTTATAATTAAATAAGTGGTGGAAACTATCAATATGTTTGATTTGTTTAATGCTTCTTTAAAATTGCTTTTTATTTTAATTATGATGACGGAATTGATTTGCTTGAGGATAAGAAAATATTTAAGAGTGTGAAAGTTTGATACATGTTAAATAGACTTTACTTTTAACATGATTTTTTAGATCATTATATTTTTGTCACTACAAGAAAATTACGAATTACTGACGGAACAAATATCGTAGTCAATTAGCAATGAAAAAACAATTTTTGTCGATAACATTGTCATAAAAATTGCATTTTATGATAGACAAAATATCTTTTGGTAAAGATGGTGGGAAATTATCTAGACAATTTTTTGACAGAATATACCGAAGGAAAAGCAATGTTTGTCAGTAAAAATAGTCAAGAATACTTGGCAAAATAAATATTTCATTGATAAAATTAAAACATATACTTTGTTGTTAGCTTCAGCTTTAACATTTTTAATAAAACAAAAACATACCCTCGAATCCTACCCCCTCGTCCATCCTCATTTTCTCCTCTCTCTTTTCTTCATTTTCTCCTCTGTTATTGTCGCTAGTTCCTTGTCATCGCGCCGTCTGTGGTTCTCCATTGTCCATCATATGTGCTTCAGTTTCCTCTCTATCTACCCTTCTCTGTGTCCATCTTGTTCTGTCGCATGCCATCATCGTCGTCTTCGTCTTCGTTTAATCATTGATTGAGGTAAGTGGCCCATCTTTGATTGTTTTTTCTAACAATGTACTACGTCCATCTTCTTCCATCCCTATCTACTACTTTGATTATATAGGTTTTTGTTTGTAGTTTGATTGTATGGGCATTTTGTTGAACTTTGTTTTTTACTGGGTTGATTAACAAATATTTATATACGACTACCAACTTTAAAACGTATGAGGAATTACAAGAGCTAATTGATAATATAAATATCAATAATTATTAATGAAGGAACTCAAGTCCAAAGAATAAAAATAGGAGATTGATTATATTCTAATAGAGAATGTAGTATATTTAGAAGCTAATAAACTTATGATTTGGAATTAATTAAACAATCTAGTTAAAAAATCATAAAGAAGTGCTTGTTTAAAGGAAATTCAATGATTTAGGTGTTTTGTTTCAATTTAGTAGCATTAGGGACTTTTAGCAATAGTTTTAAAAAAAATTTACATTATAGTGGAATCATGACACATAAAGTGACAAATAGAGATGATGCACACATTATCCACATATAATTGGCGAACATTTGTAGCTAAAGGATGTGGGAACTCTATGGGTACCCTTGCTCTTATGTCATTAGTGTCATATTCTACGTCAAGCAACCATACAAAGCGATGAGAATCATTGCTACCAAAGAGATAGGTCTATAGAAGTTTTTAACAATCTCTTATAACTAATTAGAGGATAAAAATTATGAACACATAACACTTATAAAAAGATTCATCGACCAGTAGAAAGATTTATTCTAACTAGGCAAAAGAAGAACTTGAGAAGAAAAAATAAATCAAAGAAATAGAAGACTCCTGATAGGCCATAAAAAGGGGCAATTACAATTGCATGGTAGATATGGAAAATCTATCATAATACAAAAAGCCATAAAGGAATAGAAATTAGTCCATTTCCAAGTAGTCAAGATCGAGTGAATGTTAGATTGTCATTAATTATCAATTTTAACATAAGTATTTATTATATGAAAATTTTATCAATGTTATATGAATATTTGACATTCCACTGTAACTATGGGATACCCAACATCAATAACATTTTCTCATAACCTTAGAACTTAATTTCCAATAGAAAACCATATGTACTATTAATTACCAACATTTAACTCTAACTTTGTGTTGTACTTATCTCTTAACCTTCATTTACATTTACACCTTCTCTTTTTATTCTACATAATAATATAGCCCTTCAATTTTAGCTATCTTTCTATTTAACTCATTCAAGAATCTCAACATAGTTGCTTTTTTGTGCTCCTCTATATTGGATCATAATATAACTAGTTCCATCTTCTTACAATAGTCTTCCAAACTTTTTGAAGGGAAGGCTTTGTAGCATTTGATATAAATCTTACTAGTAGTTGCTTAGTATGATTCTCCTTCTAATAGGGTCTTTTAGTTCATTCTAAATTAATATTAATCACTTACAATTCTTTCTCTTATTATTCACTAATTGATCCCACTAAATGATGACATGATTCATAATTCTAATAATTCCAAGTTTACCTTCTTTTTCTTAAAGTAATTGTGATAATCAAAGATTAACTCTACTTTTATCACCTACTATAAATAAGCATCAAGATTATTCTTACATTAAAATAAGGTATGGTTATTTTGGTATCGCTAAGATTCCCATTCACCATTTCTTGAGGTCTAAGTTCCCTCCTTCACTCTTAATTATGCCTAACTCCTCTCTATGTCCAAAACCTCTCCCTTTTAACCTCAAAGTCTAGATTAACATCATCAATAGTAAATTTATCATTCTCCTCATCATCTTCTATTAGAGTAATTGGAGTATGCCTAGTAGACCTCCACTCAATATCTTTCTTTTCTATTCTTTGAAAAACTAATAATACAAATAATAGGTTTAAAGCAATCTTGATATGAAAGGTATGCATTGATAAATTGAATAAGGAGAATCCCTAACTAAATAAGAGATTTAGAAATAACCGAAAAGAGAGAAGATGATGTCATAATTTGATTTTTAGTTAAAACTTTAGAAGTAGGAATACGATGTAATAAAACAAAAAGGAATCTAAAGAAAACCATTTTTAGAGGAGATTGTCACTCCTAGATATCTTAAAGGAAGTCTTTGACTTCTTAATCTAAAGATATAACTAAAAACGATAGAATTACCAACATTTTAGGAAGTATAAAAAGCACTATTTTGATAATTTATCATCAATCCTGAGTAGTCAATGAAAGAAGACAATATATTCGTCATAATTTCCAATTAAGGGTGATCAACTCCATACAAAAAAAATCAAGTCATCCACCAATGATAATTAAGAGATTTTCATCTCTTTACACTTGTGGTGGAAAAAAGATTACAAAGATTTATGGATATAGTGGTGGATAATAAAATATTTTACTACAAATTTTTTGCATTTTTAGTGATATAAGTTAATGTATGAAAGATTAAGTTAACTATAAAGGTGAAGTGTGCAAAATAGCTAAATGAATTAATTAATCAATTAAAGGATATAGGAAATGATTAAAGAGGAGTACACATGCTATTTAAGTGAAGAACCAAGAACAAAGAGGACTAAAGTTCACATATTTTGAATAAGGTCCCATATTCCTACTCTCATTGTTCTTATTTATCGTGCTACTCACATTGCATGCCTTTTTATGTCTTTATATGTGAATTCTTGTTATGTAAAATATGAAAATACATGAACTGTCTTTCTTGTAGGTTGTGTTCTATGCTGAAGAACGTTGAGATTATGATGGCTTCATCTTCTTTATGGTTTGCCATTGTCCGTCTATCAAGGTAAGACATTCAACTAAATAATGTCTACAATGTGATCAAATTTATGTTGTTCTTTGTAATTTTACCTTTAATAACGAATGACG
Source organism: Erythroxylum suave (assembly GCA_027563595.1). Taxonomy (NCBI): domain Eukaryota; kingdom Viridiplantae; phylum Streptophyta; class Magnoliopsida; order Malpighiales; family Erythroxylaceae; genus Erythroxylum; species Erythroxylum suave. The sequence goes on from JAOSBN010000008.1 coordinate 42,805,450, forward strand.
TGTTTTTAGGTTGCAGTTTAATAGTCTAAGTTTTTATATATAGGCAATGTTTAAATTGAAACATAAAGTCATGACAAGCCATTGTGATTAGTTCAAGTCTTCATTTAAATGCTTATATATGAACGTCGGTTTGAGTATTATGTGTTTGAGTTTGTGTGTTATTTGAATTGTGTTTGGCGAATAATTTGTTTGAATGAGTTTATGTTGGTGAATAATGGAAAAATATAGTGGTTTTGTTGTTAGTTAGAGATGAATTAGGGTCACCGAAAAAATGTTCAATGAAATGTCTAAATCTATGTTAAACAATGTGAACCTCATTTATGATGAATTTATGCTATGTTTTAATTGTCTACATTTCATATGAGAGATATGTTAAGATAGTTGAAGTGTTAGAAAAACATAGACTAAACAAGCTGAAGAAAATAAAAGTTAACTAATTGTCACAATCGGGTTTGCTTCCACTTGTCTTCTTAAACAAGGGGTCATTAGACTTTAAATATGATTATATTTTATATCTTATAAGTACTTTTATTTTTACAAAACTATTGAAAATATGTTTGTCCACATGCTTTCTAATCTTAAGGTTTAAGAAACTCATGCAACAATACAACTATCACCCATATTTTTCTAACATAAATTCTATTATTACCATCTTTTTATTTAAATTTGTTATTTACTAGCAAATTGATAAGAGGATCTCATTATTATTATTTATTATAATCAAACATTCGCATTATATAGAACCTACAAACTTGGAATATCCAAACAATGTAAGGCTTATACCACTTGAATACACATCTTACCAATCTAACTTCATCATCACCCCTCACTCAGCCGTCAAAACTGAATCTAAAACATCTCTTGCTTTCTTTGATTTAATGAAATAATATTATTATGTCCAATTTATGAAATTATATTATACGCTTTTGATAACATTATATTGACAATTGGTTGTAAGAGTTTCAAATGTTAATGCTTATAGTGAAATTTGGCATTGTATGCAATAGATATAAATACAAAAATATTAAAAAAGTGTATTATATTAAATAAGAAAATTTCTCTTTTGCAGGCCTTATTTTATGTTGAAGAGCATCACTCATCCTTCTTCTTTGTAGTCTGTGGTTTTCCGTCCATCCAAATAATTCATCCAACTAATGTCTACCATATTTGTTGCTTTAATAGTACGAGTTTTTGCATTTAGGTTTTGTGTGCGAATGCAAAGGTCTTGATTTTATGTTATTGTTTAGAATATTCTTATAATCATTGATGAGTTTTTATGTTCTTCTTTAATAGTTTAAGTATTTATGTTTGGGTTTTGTTTGAATCATTGATGAGTAGATGTATGAATTACATAAGTATTTATTGTATGTTGAATGATTTTGAGATCTTATGGAAGATCCAATGCATAATAAACCCCTAGGAAGGTATATAGGCTGGAAACCCATGGTATAACTCCTATGAGGCTTATCGGTGAAAAATTTCATGAGCCTAGGAGTCACAACAAGAACTTACTTTCTCAATTCATATGGTGTACCAATGCCACGTACCTTACTGTTTCTTTTAATTCAAACTTAGTCTGCAAACTTGAATAAAAAAATTAAAGAAGTAGAAAGTTGTATAGTTAGAGAAAATTCACAATGATTTGAGACACAATAAACCCCTAGGATGGTATATAGATTGGAAACCCATGATGCAACTCCCATGAGGTTTATTGATGAAAAATTCCACGAGTCTAGGTTTCTCGATTCACAAGTGTAAACAATATTGTGTACTATAGTGCTTATTTAAAATCATACTTTGGAAAACAACTTGTAGGTGATTAATTCAAACATGATTACTTGAACTTCAATGTGATTAATTCTCATTTTTCTAAATAACAGTTTTGTAGAAATGAGTAATATTGATAGATCTTAGTTATATAGACGATTAACACTGATGGTTTCATTAATCCTGAGTTTATTAAGGGAGTTGAAGCTTTTATTCACTATGTATGTTCTCAACCTGCATATATAGATGACCCAAAGATCAGATGTCCTTGTAAAAAGTACAAACATATTCTTTTTCTTCCTATTGACGAAGTGAAACTACATTTGTTAAGAAAAGGGTTTGCTCCAAATTATTTTGAGTGGACACGACATGGGAAGTCATTGATTTGTAACACCTCAAAGGGTCATGAAGTAAACTCTTCAATAAATGTGGATGAGTTTGAAAGGGGGACTGGATTTAGAACAAATAATATGGGTGCAACAGAAAATCCTTACATTCAAATGGTTTATGATACAGCTGACTATACCTTCTAGGAAAATATAGAAAATCTTCAAGAAGAACCAAACCCATATGCAAAAAAGTTTTTTAACTTACTATAGTCAGCTAACCAAAAATTATGGTCAAATTGTGAGACGAAGACTCAATTGTCTTCAGTTACTCGATTATTAAACATAAAGTCTGAAGGGCATATCTATGATCGAAGTTTTGATAAAATTCTTGGTTGGTATAATGAATCATTGCCTCTTGATCATACAATGGTTGATAATTTTTACAATATGAAGAAACTTCTTAGGGGTTTTAGTCTGCCAATTGACAAAATTTACTACTGCAAATTGGGATGTATATTGTTTTAGGGAGATGATGTGGAATTACATGAGTGCAAATTTTGTGATCAATCTAGTTTCAAACTTAGAAAGCATACTATGAAACAAAAACTAGTACCTTGGAAGAGAATGTATTATATCCCACTAACTCCAAGACTTCAAAGACTATATGCCTCTGATGTTACTACGTCTCATATGAGATGGCATAATGAACATGAATAGGAAGATGGAATAATGAGTCATCCATCGGATGCACTGACATTGAAATATTTCAATAACATCTATAATGAGTTTGCATCCAAAAGTTGAAATCTTAGGTTGGGATTGTCAACAGATGGATTCCAACCTTTTGGTAAATCCGGGCAACAATATTCATCGTGGCTAATCATAATCACTCCTTATAATTTGCCTCTATGGATGTGTATGAATGAGGCATATATGTTCTTGACATTGATTGTGCCAGGGCTTAGAAATCCAAAGTATAAAATTGATGTATTCTTACAACCATTGGTATCTGAATTGCATCATCTTTAGGAATATGGTTCGGAGACATATGATATGTCTCCTTAAAAAAGTGTTGAGAGCAGCTTTGATGTTGACTGTTAGTGATTTTTTAGCATATGCTATGTTTTCAGGATGGAGCATAGTAGGAAAATTGGCTTGTCCTTATTAGGGCAATGATTTTGATGCATTTTGTCTTCCTAATAGGACCCAAACATCTTGGTTTGACAACCACAGAAAATTTCTTTCTCCAAATCATCCATTCAAACACAATAAACAAAAGTTCATTAAGAATAGGATGGTATAAACACCTCCTCCCCCTAGCAAAGCTGGTGAAGAGATATTGCAGGAGATTGATGAATTGAAGTTGCTAAAAGTTACAGAACTTGAAGCTGATGAAGTTAATACAAACATTAGTAAAAACTTTGGTTGGAGAAAATGAAGCATGTTTTAGAATTTTCCATATTGAAAAATTAATTTGCTACGTCATAATCTAGATGTGATACATATAGAAAAAAGTCTTTTTGAGAACTTTTTCAATACCATAATGAACATTGATGGGAGGACAAAGGACAATGCAAAATCACGAGCTGAGTTGAAGCTTTTATGTAAAAAGAATAAGTTAGATAAAGATCTTTGCGTCGATAAATATTTGAAAGCATGTTACACTTTGAACAAAAAACAAAAGGAAATTTCGTGTGAAAGGTTGAAAAGTCTAAAGTTTCTTGATGGATATATTTTAAACTTGATAAGGTGTGGACATAAGGAAGTATGAATTATTTGGGATGAAAAATCACGATTGTCATATATTTATGCAAAGGCTAATTCCAATTGCGTTTTGGGGGTTGCTACCAAATAAGGTTTGGGAAGCTATAACAGAATTAAGTTTGTTTTTCAAAAGCTTAACATATTTGAAATAAAGTTAGTTGAAATGGAAAAACTAAAAGTAATCTTGTGCAAATTATAAGGGATTTTCCCTCTAAGCTTTTTTGATTGTATGGATCATCTACCTATGTATTTAATATATTAGGCTAAACTTAGTAGTCCAATTAAATATTGATGGATGTATCCGTTTAAAAGGTAATTATAGTAAATATTTAAATTGAAGTTATAACATCTTTTATTCATATAATTGTATATGAATAGCTATTTGTAATGTAGTTATTTGCATCACGTGAAGGAAAATGTCAAAAACAAGGCTAGAGTTGAAGTTTTGATATGTAATGCATATTTAGTACAGTAAGCAAGTACATTTTGTTCACATTATTTTGAGCCGCATCTGCACACAAGAGAAAGAAAAGCTCCTCGTTATGACTATGGGGGAGGAACGTGTGATGGTGATAGTAACTTATCCATTTTTAAATATCCTGGATGAACATATGGACGGTAAATAAGAAGAATGTTAATAGATGAAGAAATAGAGGTTGCCTATGGTTACATTTTATTGAACTATCAAGAGGTTCAAACTTTCGTGTAATAAGTTGAAGTTGATTTTAAAATTTATTTTTTTGGTTTTCGAAGCTAGTGTTATTCACAACTAAAATACATAATAGTGCCTTTAGATTATACGAGAAATAGTCATGAGTTAATGCCCGAAAAAACATAGGATGATATCAATAAAGGAGTTGAAAGACACTGTATTAGATCAAAGTGTTCATATACTATTTATTATGAAAATTTGTTTTGCAAGCCTCAGAAAATCCAATAGAGAATAAGTTCATATGTGATCTTGTGAAAGGACCTTTGTGAACTGTTAAATCATATCTAGTGTATTTCGTTAATGGATATACACTTTATACAAAATATCATGGTCATAATATGACAACAGTAGCTAGTGGGGTTTGCATATCGGGAGAATTGATGGTAAAATTATTGAGATACTTGAAACTGAGTACCTTGCATTGCCAACAAAGTAAAGTATGATATTTAAGTGTGACTGGTTTGATCCAACTCTTAACATTGTTACAAAAGTGCACAGTTGATATAATCTATTTGAAATCAAGCAACAAAGAAGATTTAGACAATTTAAACCTTTTGTCTTGGCAATGCAAGCAATCTATATGTGTTATGTCTCCTTTCCTAGCTTATGACAAGATAATTAAGATTGATTGGCCGTTTGTAAAGTAAAACTTAGAGGTGCTTTTGAATTACATGGAAAAGGAGAAAATAAAAGAATTGAAAGTGAAGTGTTTCAGGAGATGTTTATAAAGTAAATATATGTAATACATATGACGAGAATGAACCTTTGAACGATCTAAATAATGAATATGTTGAAATTTTTACTAGAAATGATGAGGATGGCGAGAGATCTGAAGAAGAGCCTGAGTTTGATTCTAATTCTTTAGAAAAGAAGATGATGATGATTTGAGTTACAATTAAGTGATCATGATAACAATTGATTTGTGTTTGTAATAGAATATTATATAAATAAATCTATGATTACATCAACAATATATTGTTATATATTCAATTTATCTTGTTTTATTACTGGAATATTCAATAAAATGTGAATTTTAAGTTAAAAATATGTCACCAAAGAGAAAACAGGATATGATGCGACCAAGGTTAAGGTTGCCATGATTTATAGCAAGTTACTTTCTAGGTGAAGCATCACATGCTATAGCTACTACAGAATCAGGTGTTGTACCTTCAGCTACTACACATCCAGATGAGGCATCACCTTATGTATTTGTTGCTGCACCATCCAGCACCCCTACAACATCGAGCACCTTATACTAACAAAGATATCAGAGGTAAACATTGTAGATGAAGAAGGCAACCTCTAGCTTAGAGTTGAGGGAGTAGATGGAAGAACGTATATTACAATAGCCAACAATCTGAGTGAAAATACATGCATGATAACACTATAGGTTGCATATATATTAAGATGGTTTTGTCCGGAGTGCGCTCAAGAAACATGACATCCAAGTTCAAAGAGAAGATTGATCTTGAAGGTTATATAAGGAAGAATGTCTTTTAGGCGACAAAGGATTTTTATAATTAGGAGTTTGAGGTACAAAATAATATTCTTTTGTATTTTTATCTAATTAATTGTATACACTAATTAGATAAATATTGTAGGTTATAAGTACTTATAGTATGTTTTTCTTTTTTTTTATAAGAAAGAAGGGTTTTGGGATTCCAAATTTGATGGGGTAATTTAAAAATTATGGGAGAGGCAAGCTTATACACATTATAGAAACTTTCTTGATGTGCTACATAAGATTGGTGTACGACCTCCATATATATCTAAAGAAATATGAGGTCCTTGGGAGCATTATTAGACATCACCTGAGTCAATGTCCGTTTTAGAGTGCAATTCTGCCAAGAGACGTAGGGCCCAAGGTGAGAGAGTCTTCCAGTATACACCAGAGGATTTATTACTTACCAAGAGCTTGCAGAGAAACTTGTAACTATCTACATTTTACATTTATATTCTGATTTTTTTTACTTTGATGTATTTCAATTTAATTTGATGTGTGAATTTTGGAATGAAAATATGTATGTATTATGGAGAATGATAATGATATAAATGTCTGGTATCATATATGGATGTATTATTGAGTTACTTTTTTTATTCAACATGGGGTAAATATCATAAAAATAGAGGAAACTTTTCTGAAATTTTTTAAAATTATAATTCACTTATAACATTTTATTTTGATGCCGGAAAAGTCTATGGTCAGGAAGTCTATGGTCGTCAACTCATTTTGCAGACCTACACTAAGAAGCATAATGGGTGACCTTTGTCAATATCTGATGTAGAGAACTTAATATATGTGAAATTTATTCTTTAATATTAATTTTTAATAATTGTCACTTATTAACATAAACATTACCTCCTGATATGACCAAATACAAGAAAACATTCATCTACAGTCTCAATACTCTGAAACTGTTGATAAGACTAGGCATATCTTGATGCAATGGGTAGTAAGGACCGTCGGGGAAGGATCTTCGACTTAGTTTCATTTGTGAACACGTGCTATTCGCAATTCTCCATGACCAGTACAGCTGCATCTAGCATCCAATAAGAGAGTTGTTCAGCTTGAGAGCATAGTATAAATGCTGGCAACTCAGATGCAGCAGTCGATATAGTACATAGCCCAGCTTCATAATGAGATGGATGAGTTAAAAGAGAGGGGCAATACCTCATGGCAGCAGTCAGACCATCTACCTTCACTAACTGCATAGCTTAGCTTTGCTACTCTCAAGTCATTTTGTATAAATTACATATTTATTGTTATAGATAATAATTTTATTATTATCAATTAAGATAATTTTTACTTTATATTATCATTCAACTTACTGTTTAAATAAATTAAATGTTGAAAAAATCAACATATTATCACCAGATAACTGTAGAAATTAAATATTAATCATAAGATTACAAAACAAAATTAAATTTACAACTTAAATGTATGAAAAATAAAAAACAATATCGGTACGCTTATAGATGGAATTATCATATCCGTCGGTAAATTTAGTATTAAATTTACCAATGGAATAAGAACATTGTGTTGGTAAATAATTTAGGAGCGGAAAAAGTTACCATCACTAAATTTTTTGACGAAACTTTAACAACTTGACCGTCGTTAAATTTACCGACACACATACAATATTTGTCGCTAATTTAACGACGGAACACAACTTATCGTCACTAAATGTTCTGACAGATTTTCAATACTTTGTCTGTTACTAACATTTACCAACAGAAAGAAATATTCCGTTGGTAAAGTTACCAACGGACTTAAAAATAAATTACTGACAAAATATTTATATTCCGTCTCTAAAAATTACCGACGGCTATTTCTTCGACGACTCATGTGGTCGGTAATTTTCATCGACAAATTTGTTTGCCGATAGAAAACCTTCACATTTTGTAAATAATTTATGTCACTAAACACCCATTTTTTTTGTAGTGTGTTTTGGTATTCTTATATTTTATTTTAGGTCTTCTTCTAACCTCTCTAAGGATAAGGAAAAGAAGTAATTTCGGAGCTACTTTTAAAATATATTTAATGAACTCAAAGCATGGTAAAAACGCGCCATTTCATGCTCTTTCATATCCATTCAGTGGCGGACCCACTGTAAAACATGGGGTTGCATATGCAACCCCACTCAAAACAAATTGATAGAAAACACCTTTATTCTAACGTCAACTATGAGAATTGAACTCATGACCTGTTGAGTTAGGAAGTTAAGATTCTGCCACTACACTACAGAACTTGCTACACTTTTTACTTTGTTGTTTTAATATTTCTACTAACTTTCAGCAACAAATGTAAAAAACGAAAATTTTACCGTAACCCAACCTAACTCTTCCCCCATTCTGTTCTGCCTCTCGCTGTCTTCGACCTCCTTTTTCTTCATCTTCACTTCACTCTTCACTCCACTCTCCACTCTCCACTCTTCACTCTTCACTCTCCACTCTTCAACATCAATTCCAAACCCTCTCCATTGAAGGTGCAAACACTTGAAGATTAATTTCAAGTAAGTTTGAGAATTTTACAGTTAATTTCAATTTCTAAATTATGGGTTTAATTGTGAGGGTTTGAAATTTGGGGTTTTTTAAATTAAGGGTTTAATTGTTAGGTTTCAAATTAGGGGTTTTCGAATTAAAGTTTAAATGTTGAAATTGATAGGTTTTCTAAATTAGGGATTTAATTGTTAGGTTTCAAATTAGGGGTTTTTGAATTAGGGTTTAAATGTTGAAATTAATAAGAGGGTTTTGTTCATATGTGAATTTAATGTCAGTTTAATACGTTAATTCAGTAATTTCGAATAGAAATTTGAAGTTTAGAGAATTTTTTGTGTTATCGGAGACGTTTTTTGTTACATAGTGTTGTTGTTTTGCGGCGGTTATTGTGGTAGTTGTTGATGTTGGGTGTTGTTGTCGGTTTATATTATGTTGTTGGTGTATTGATAAGAGTCGTTGTCAAATTGATTTCAAAATGAAGCGGATAAAAGATTCAACTATTACAAAATTTTTTGTAAAGAGAAGGCGTGAAGAGTCTACAGAAACTCCTTCTCAAACTCTGACTTCAACTCAAGCACCAACTCCCACTCCCACTCCAACTCACACTCAAATCCCCACTCCACCTCAAGCACCAATTACTACACCAAGTCCCACTCATACTCCTCCTACTCCCACTCTAACTCCTACTCCAACTCCCACTCCAACTCCCACACCAACTCAAGCACTAATTCCCGCTCCTTCAGTAAATACTACTTATGTTCAAGAAGGTGATACCAAAACGTCATTGGAGAGACTAAGTGAAAGTGACATTACTTCCC
>JAOSBN010000008.1:42814938-42831209 GCA_027563595.1 Erythroxylum suave
ATATGAAGAATCCAAGTTGAAATTCCAAATCGGAAGTTTCCCAAATCTACTCCGAAGGTTATGAGCGGTGGGCCCTCCAGGCTGTTCCGACCTCCGAATGTTGGGCTTCGGAAGCGGGGCCCAACAGTATAGATGATGTATGTTACGCTTATAAGTGCCTATGTATCACATTATATATCAAGGGAATCAAGAAGTAATTTTGGAGCATCTACTACAGATGAAAGCTTCAAGATAGTTGGCATAATATCAGAGGGAAGGTATGAAACTATCATAATTAAAGGTATCATTTTGAACTTAGAAACCTTTGTACATTTGTTCATTCATTTCAAATAGGTTTCATTCCTTTAGTTAAAACTATTTTACAGCTTCTAAGGCAACCGATTTACAAATTACCCAGACCTGATGATCTTGATATCCCTGATGGAAAACAACCTTTCAAAATACCATGTATTAAAATTAAAGAATTAGATGATTCACCTAGAAAACCATCTGTCTTTGAACACATTCATCCACTTAGTGAAATACTACAAGATGCCACTGTTAATTTAGAGCTCCTAAAGAATTTCATCACATGGTATAAGCTAGTCATAAGCAGACAGAAGTTCAAGAAACCTTACCTAAAAACATTGAGGAAATTAATACTAAGGTTGATGAACTAGGTGATGCAATGGGCGATTTTCATGAGGAAATAGCACTTCTATGTGTTTCTATAGAAGAAGACCTCAAAACAATCTGCGTTAATCTTCAACAAATGTTTTATGAAATTTGGAAGAGTCTAAAATAAACTATCTTTTTTATTAATAACAAATAAGGGGAGAACAGGAGAATAGTAGAAATAGAAAATTAGAAAATTTCTTGGTAATGCTTTATTCATTTGAATATTATTTTCTCTTTATTCATCTGAATATTATTTTTCCTGTATTCATCTAAATATTATTTTTATCTTTTAATATTATGATTATTTGTTATCATAAAAAAGGTGGAGATTGTTAAGTCAAGAAGACTTCACTTCTTCTAATAATCTTGATGAAAGAAAAAAAATAATAATATAGAAGTGTGTGAACTATTTTGATGAACTTGTTAAGTGCACATATAAATGTAAGTGGCACAAATCATCAAATCACGACGATACTTAAGTAAAAGATGAATAAGACAAAGCGTCTAGGACGGATCAAATGAAGTGATCAAGTTTAAGATACCAGACGAAGCATACGAATCTAAGCAAGACGATGTAATTGAAGAATGTACTAGAACATCAGTTAGTTGGATTTGGTTACAGGACTTAACTAATAACAGACTTTAGAAGACCCTATAAGCAGATTTCTCAAAGAAGACTATTGGAGATTTAGGTTATAAGTATTAGTTATAGTCGTAGACTTTTTAAAAAAAAAGGGAGAACTCTGAATGTACAAAAACACTTAGAGAAATTCTACGCCCAAGTGCTCATGCTGTGAAAAATATTCTGAGAGAAAAAAAAAGAAAGAAAGAGAGCAAATACATCTATAACGTTAAGCTTAAATAATATCTTTTCGAGTGAAAAAAAGACTAGAGCCTAAAGAGGTTAAGGAAGCAGATAAAGAATACTTTACGAAAGAGACTTGAAGAGGCTCTGCAAGTGTAGAAATAATACTTCGTTGAAGGAGATAGTGAAATCTCATATGAACTCTGAGGACTAGACATAGCCCAAGGTTAAGGGTGAACCAGTATAAGTCGCAGTGTCATATTCTCTAACTCTTATCTTTTTTATTTTCTTGTTGATAAAAAAATAGATACTAATTTCCACTATTGCATTACTCATCAAATTAAGTGCATTGTTTAATCTTGAAATCATTTGAATTTGTCAAGAAAATCAAGAAGATTTTAAAGATTCATATCTTAGACAATTTAACACAATCAATCCCCCTTCTTATGTATTTTCCATATTATACGTGATTTCTATATTAAAAAGTGATTTACTTCATAATAATCCTAAGGTTAAATATAATTGACATTTATATATGATTTTTCATAATTTTTTATTTCCCTTCTTTATAAATTTTTTTAGATATATAGTTAAGGCATAAAAACTCTACAAATTATCTTTTTGGATATAAAAAGATAACCATTCCTAAAATTTTAATATTAATAAGATAAAAGTATAATAAATTTAAGTTGAGTACAATTCTTAATCATCAATATTTTTGAACAAATAAAATAATAATACATATAAATGTTGTAATATGGTAAGCAATATAATATAATGATATATGGTAAGTACTACATGATGTTAATTAGAAGTTTAACAATTCTTATAGACAAAATAATAAATAAAGTTCCATGCATAATATTCAATTGAAAAGGAAAAAAAATCCAAGTGACATTAGAGTTAATTAAAAAGGTAAAGAGGATTCTAATGTCTAGATTCCCAATAAGACTTTTCACATTCCAAGCCATCAATTGAAACAGTTAAAGATCTTTCGTCAAGTTTTGGTGAATTGACACCCTCTTCCAACAACTTCTTTTCTTTAACTAAATTTATAGAAGCTACAATGAACAATTTTGTAGATGCAGTAGGCATGACGATATTAGATTAACTACATATAGTAAGCATTTCAGATAATAAGCAAACAAAATAGAACAATCAAAGCTAAATCAAATGGTATGAGGAAGTCAAATTCAAACATATGCATATCTCATTGATAAACTTCATGATCGTCACAATGAACAATATAATTTTTGCAATCAGGCACTATTTTAAAACAACCAATTTTCCTAATCTTGTACGAACCATTGGGACATCACCACCACCTCCATTTCCTTCTATAAATCTTGATAGTATATACAATGAGATGTTTATACAATAGCTTCATAGAAAATGAGATATTAATAATAACAAAAGTGAGGTAGTTTGGATGATACTAAGAACCTTAAAGAAGAAGATCGACCATAGAAGGCAAACAATGATTAGTGTTTGATGAGGGGATTTTTTCTTCATTGATTTATTATTCATTAGATACAAATTTACCACATTCCTCCCAGTAGAGCTCATTTCCACCATCGAAAACTAGTCGCTACGTCAACATTTCTCGATGGGTTAATGTTAACAGTTTTATTTTGAAAAGTTAATAGAAGAATTATTATTTAAATGTTCTAAGTATCTAGCAATGTTAATTTTGTAATCTATCAAGTAAGAATACTTCATATGATAGGAATTAGAATATTAAGTGTGTATGTACTAATTTAGGAGATGCATAAGCATAAACGTCCCTTGCAGCTCTGAAATATGATTGCTTCTATGTACATAAACATCCCCTGTAAAATCCTCTAATGAAAATAATTCTGTAATTGTGAGTTATCTTTAAATTATCTTAGTAATTATCTTGTTAGTTTTGAGGTACTCTATTATATATTTGTTTTCATAAAATATATGTTCGATAAATTCAAATATGAGTATGCTAAAAGGTTTGGTCTTTTAAGAATAAGAGTAATAGTTTGTTAGTTTTGAATTTTAATTGTTGTCTCTAATATATACTCCATTTGAATTTTAATTGTTATGTCTAATCATAGCCTCATAACATGCTAAAATAAAACGATTTTGATGAATACATCTGTATACTATAAGTGACAAAGATTTGGTGTAAAAGAAATCATATAGTACATATGTACATAAAATTCGTTGCAGAAGTAGCCTTCATTCTCTAACAAACATTTCATCAAATATTTAGCATGCTTTTCATAAACAAGCATGGAAGGTTGAAAAAAATGTCCACTAATACACATCTTACACTGAAAGACAATTCACCATATTTTTGGTTTTGACCATTTATCTTTTAATATTTACATGTAATCATAGCCTCATTGCATGTTGAGATAAAATCATTTTGATGGATACATCTATACATTATAAGTGATACAATCAAATATAAATATCTAAATAAACATGCATTGGAGAAGTAGCCTTCATTAAAGCATTATATCAAACAGTTAGGAGGCTTTCCTAAAACAAGCATGAAAAGTGGAAAAAAACATTGATCCATACACATCCAACACAGAAACACAATTCACCATCTTATAAACACAAACACACAAAAAAATTCATACACCATAAGCATAACACAAAACTCACATAAACTCGTAAACCTAGAAGTACAATAGAGCATAAGAAGGAGGGTTTACAAATAGAAAAGAAGAAGAATACCAATATAGTTAATTACACTTCACAACACAGGAGATGAGTAGAAACAGGGGACGACACTTATTGGATGGTGACTGAAGAGGAAGTACGATGGCTAACATGAAAAAAAAGAGAGGTTTGTTTTGGTGTTAATAACCTACTACAAAACGATGTCGTTTATAGTTACATAAATTAATTTTTTATTAATGTCTTTTAAAATATATGACTTGAGAATTATATTTGGTGTGACAAAACTCTAATTACTATATATAAATTAGGTTACAATTTCTAGAAATTTTATATTACAAAAGAAAAATTCTATAAATATAAAATTTTAAATAAATTAATTGTTCTTATTAATGTATTTTAAAATATATGATTTTAGAATATGTAAATGGTGTCACAAAACTTTATTTACTATATATAAATTCCGTAATATTTTATGCAATATATATTACCAAAAAATTTGCGAAATATAATAATCAAAATCATTTGGCTACTATTTTAGAAACTCGTCACCAAATATGATACTTAGCGATGAATTTTGCAAAGCATCGGTAATGACAGTGTATAAACATTTGGTGACTATTATAGAAATTCATTGCCAAATATCATATTTAGCCGCGAATTATGCATAGCGTCACTAAAATGTTGACAGTGTATAAATATTTGGTGGCTATTTTTAAAATTAGTCGTCAAATATGATAAATAGCGACAAATATATATAACGTCATGAAATGGTTGACAGTGATAAACATTTGGCGATGTATTTTAAAAATCGTTAGAAAATCTTGAATAATGCCCTATTCTTATCAATTTTATCAAAAGCACCCGACTCTCCACCTCCCATTTTTTTTTCATTTTCCTCTCACACTCCTTTCTTCTTCGTTTTCTTCCCAATTGACTACCTTCTGTACTTTTATCCTTCCACTGCCGTCCTTTTATCATTTCTTCGAGGTAAGTCTTAGATCTTTTTTTCTGGTTTGCTTTCTGCTTCAATTGTTGATTTTTTAATGTTTGATGTTAGATGGCTAATGGTGATTTTACTTAGAAGTTCGTGTTGGTTTGGATTATCTATGGTTTGATTATTTTTGGAATGTCTTAATGTTAGGGATGAAAGGGAAAACACGTGATTTTCTTAGTTATCTTGGGATGAAAAATACATGTTTGTAAAGTGTTCAATGAATTGCCTATTACGATTGTTAAGTGTTGGAAGTGATTCGCTTATGTTGGTGTATATTTATCACATTCTGTTGACCTTAATAAGGCTAAGAGGTGTTAATGCTTATAGTGAAAGGGAGTTGATATGTTTAAAAATCTGTTATGATTTTCTTTCAATGTCTGCTCGTGATCACATTATACTAGTAATGGTTAGTTCCTTGATTTTCGTTGTGACTAAAGGTTTGAGAGTCTAAAAAATATCCTCTTACTTATCTTAGTATTCCAATTTCCACTAAAAGACCAAAATTTAATGAATTTCAACCTCTCATTAAGAAAATCAATTTAAGAATTTTGGTTATTTTGGTCATTTTTTAATTGAGTATAGTTTCAAATATCATGAAGATTGGGTAATGCTTGGGGTTAAACATATTAGGTTTTTTTAGTTTTCATGTTTAATTACTATGATTTGTACCTTATACTTCAAATCTTGTTATAATTCATTCTATTTTCATTTAAACATTAAAAAAATAAAGTTAATTTACAATATTCTCATATAAGTCTTGAATCTTGATATAAACATTAATAAGATTGTGAATAATGTAAAATTCATAGGTTTCATTATGTAAATATCAAACACAAGATTAAGAAATCATACATATTTGATGTTTCATTTTAGTTAAAAGAACAACACTATATTAAATTTTATGGGTTATGTCCAATTTAAAATTGACAACAATAGAATATCAAATTTTCAACTTTATCCTTCTTCTTTGTAGTTTACGGTTGTCCATCCCTCCAAGTAAGTCGTCCAACTATTGTGTATCATATGTTATGTTTTATTATACCCCTATTTGTGTTTTGGTTTTGTTAAGTTATAAAACTTGGTTTGTGAACATTTAATTGATAATTTGGGACTAGTAACATAATACACCTACAATTATGGACAATCCTTCGCATAATAAATCCCTATGATGGTATATACGCGGGAAACCTATAATGCAGCTCCCATGAGGCTTATTGCTGAACAATTCCACGAGCCTAGGAGTCATAATAAGAACTTGCTTTCTTAATTCATATGGTGTTATAATGTCGTGCCATAGTGCTTGTTTAAATTCAAACTTAATTTATGAACTTATAGTGATTAATAGAGAAGTATTAACATTAGAAATTCACGTACAATTATGGACAATCCTTTGTATAATAAAACCTTATGATGGTATATAGGCTAGAAATTTATGATGCAACTCTTATGAATTTTATTGATAAAATATTCCATAAGCTTATGAGTCACAACAAGAACTTGCTTTCTTGATTCATGTGGTGTAATAATGCTACGTACCATAGTGTTTTTCTAAATTCAAACATAACTTAGGAATTTGTAATGATTAATAGAGAAGCATTAAACATTAGAAATTCACCGACAATTATGGATTCTATAATAAACCTGTAGGATAGTATATAGCCTAGAAACTTGTGATATAACTCCCATGAGGCTTATTGATGAAATATTTCAGGAACTTAGGAGTCACAGCGAGAACTTACTTTTTCGATTCATATGGTGTAACAATGCCACGTACCATAATGCTTGTTTGAATTCAAACTTTGAAAATGCCACGTACCATAGCGCTTGTTTGATATTTGAGTTAACTTAATGCAGAATGTTCATGATTAAGTGATGTTTTTGCAAAATGTTGACATTTCACTTATGTTTATGTAGATTGTTGATGTTTGAGTTATGTTTATTCATATTGTTGACTAATGTTTATACGTAATGTTGATTTTGAGTTATAGATATTCTTAATAATTGCACTTAGTAAAAATAAAGAAAAGAAGGCAGCAACTAATGAGATTGTTCCTCCCCAACAATAACCGGATAAATCTAACCTTATCCTATAACAACAACCGACTTCATCCACTAGTGAAGCAAGTCAGCAAAAACCTCTATCTACCTTAAGCAGTACTGAAGGATCTTCTGATCTATTAATCTTTACGTACCTATAGTTGGACTTATAGTCAAATATATATTTACATGTTTAATGTGTTTTTTCTTATCTTTATTCATTTGGTGTTAGGCTCCAATACAAGCATTAGAAAAAGAGGTAGAGGTATCACTAAAGGTTTTAAGATGCGACACGTGAATGCTGCAATGAATAGCAAGTTGTCAATACATATTGACATCTCGCAA
The DNA here is from genome assembly GCA_027563595.1 of Erythroxylum suave. Taxonomy (NCBI): domain Eukaryota; kingdom Viridiplantae; phylum Streptophyta; class Magnoliopsida; order Malpighiales; family Erythroxylaceae; genus Erythroxylum; species Erythroxylum suave. The sequence continues at coordinate 42,822,438 of JAOSBN010000008.1, forward strand.
GGTCATTCTATTGTCAAGATCTAATTAGCAAAATTGTCCAGTGGGTTAGGGGCCATTGGCATAATTGAATTCCTTGCCTTTAAAATGCCAAGCAGTTGAAGGAAGACAACTTACTACATAATGCTTTGGACAAAGTTTCGCTAAATTTTCAATTTGTTTACTTATATGCACCTTTTTATTAATTTAAAGATTAATTTCACTTTTACGTGTTGTTCACAAATGAAGCTCAATATCATCCATATGAATCGTCCCAAAGTTTCAAGTGGTATGACTTGACTATCAAAACAAAGGGCCAAGGATCATGGTTATCGTCTACATAAATACTACAAATTGTTTCTTTCTTATAAGGACGCAAGGAGATATGTTCCTGAACAAATGTCTCCAGAAAATTCTAGCCAAATTTATGATTAATGAGCCTCTATAAACAATAAGGTTTGACTTATTTCTCTTCATATTTGCTTCCATTAACCTTCTTACACAATTTAGTGACTAATTTTCTTTATTTAGAAAAAAATGTGAGAAAGCCAAGGTTAACAGAGGAAAACTGAAAATCATCATAACCAAGGCGCCAAATCATTTGTTGTTGTAGGAAAAGAATATGTAAATTCTTTGTTTAGAAGTTATAATTATATTAGTAAATACAATACTATTTAATTGTGTTTTCAATTAATTTTTCCATAAAACAGAGTGAGATGAAACTACATAGACAAGAGTGTGATAGGATGACATTATACAAACTCACTTACTATAAGGAAGGACAAGGGCGGATGATAGAAGAAGCATAATATAACTATTTAAGTATAAAAATTTGTTTAAGTCATCCAAAACACAATATAACTATTTAAGTATAAAAATTTATTTATATTTTAAGTTTATTTATTTATGTTGTACTAACGAATAATATTAGAATTCAATGTTGATTTTCTTAATTTTTGAATAAGATGTAGGAGTTGTTATAAAGAGCATTTTTTGACGAAAATGAGCAAAATGTAGATGAGATTTGTAATAACATGCTTAGTTTAAGATCAGGCTACATTAAAGGTATTATATTTGGCCCTAAGTCAACTGTTTCATCCTCATCAAGAGCAGCATATGTTGACTACCTTGAATAGAAGAACCAGTCGCTGAAGGCTAAATTAGATAGTGATGAACAAAAGTTAGAACATAATGCTTGAAAAGATGGTCAAACGAATACTTAGCCTAAATTATGTAAGTAGTAGTAACGATGAAAACAATTCTTAGTTTATGCATTTTGTTAACATTTGCATTTAACATTTAATAATACTTTATTGTCTATAAAATTTCTTTCTAACTTCTAATTATTTTTAATTATATTTTCCTATAATAAATTATAAAATAAAAAATCTAAATATTACATACAATCACATGGATTAAAAATGTAACCAATAATTATAGTTAATATTACAAAATGTTTAGTAATAATGTTTGTTAAAAAGTTAATAACGTAGCTAAAAAGAATTGCCTATGTTTTTAAATTCATCGCCAAAACTTTTCTATTTTTTTAAATTCATCACCAAAACTTTTTAGCCATGTTTTGAAAAATGTCACCAACAGCTTTTGACTATATTTCCAAAAAGGAAACAAAATTTTTGGGCGATGATTAAAAACTCATTGTTAAATATTATTAGCTATGTTAAAAGTAATAAGTTCAAAGAAGAAAAAGAGTTTTAGTTCATTAAAGTAGTAATAATTTATATATATGATGACTAATGTTTTTTAAAAATGGACACGACGTCAGAGAATCTTCTGATGAAACAAATTAAAGTAGTTTGGAATAATAGTTGTTCCTTTAATTTATCATAATCTACTAGATTAATTTAGACTAATCCACCACACAGTTGCGATAAACAATGAGATTTGAGTTGCATCATTTGACACCTAATTATTAGAGTACTTGACAATTTAAAAATTTTCAAGAGGTAAATTCTAATTCAAACTATTGATGTTTATCTTTTAATCAAAAAAGATTTCTACAAAGAGAACGAATTTTTTGTCAGTGTTCCTTAATTGACGGAATTCAATCATATCTAAGTAAATGATGTGATTAATGAGCATATGAATATGATAAGATCATGTTTATAACAAGTTAAATATACATCTTCATTATGATAATTATCTAATTAAATTGAAATTATGTTTATGTTGGATTGATTGTTTTTTATGACTTGTTTAAATTATCACTAATAATATTCAAATAATGAGATTACCCAATTTAATATAGAAAGAGATAAGTATTGATTATTTTTGTTATATATATATCGATACTCTTCTTTATTATCCTCTAAGCAAATATGATATTGTCATTTTTTTTTGTTTATTTTCATCCTATTGTATAGGCCTATCCACAGTTTTGTTGGTTTTCATACCTTAAACGCATAAGGTAGAAATAAAATATATACAGTCCACAAGAATTTCGACATAAACAAGGATAGAGACCTCTGACAAACCAAGTTTTAATTATTAATAAAATTTTCAAAGTTTTTTTAAATTTATAAAATAACCCCCAATGCCTCAATATATTATACTTAATAATTTATAATTTTACATCAAACATATCTTCAAAATTTATAATAATAGAAATTTGAAATAACAACAACAATTACTTATACTAAACATCTCAAATTTCATTGTAAAACTAAACATTTGGATACTAAGTACAATTATATGAAGGATATAATTGTATAAGGAGGAGTGAGTATGAAGTATATATCTACACAAGATATAGTGTCATACCCAATAACAAAACCAATATCTCAAGATACATACATTAGGCATATGAAGTCACTAAGATTACATAGATATTAAAATGTAATTAATTAATAGTATTCTATCCATGTTCACTCATGACATTGTCAAGTTTAAATAAAAATATAAATTGACATTATTCACAAATAATAAGTACACAGCACTTGAATATGAGATATGTTTATTTTATATGGTATATTTTATGTACGAATCAAAAAGTATATTAGAAAGATAAAATATTGGCTCTCTCGTAATGACAATCACATCTACTATTTATAATATAAGTTTAAGTTTATTATCAAGGTGATAATAGAGAGAAAGAGGAAGAAACTTAAATCACAATTGTTAACTTAGATAATAAGTTAAAAAGAAACTAGTTTGAAGTGATTAAATAGTAGTCATATCTATCATAAGTTGACAAATTAGAGTTTAAAAATATTATTTTAAGAGTGGACCAACGAACTTAAGTTAAACATTAAGAATGTTTGGACTAATGTTTGTATGACATTCTGATCCCCTTCGTCTTTCGATTTTACCTTTGGGGGTCGAATCAAAAATTGAATTCCAAGGATTGCAATATAAAATGCAACCTCGAGTCATCTCACTTAATTGGAACCTAATGCAATGGATCTAAGCTAGCCTAAATGTCATGAAATTCAACTAAATTGGTTAGGAAGGGGGTTTTAGTTCTTTGGCAAACTAAAAAAATTAAACTAATTAAAAGGGAAGTGTGTAAAAAAAATATTTTTGGATTTTTGGGAAAAAGAAATCGAAGGTTAAAACAATGATCAAATATGATAAAATCCTTTTGAAAAATGAGCTTTGGCTATCATGGTTGAAAATAAATCTTTGTTGGAGTAAAAATCACTAAGTTTCCAAATGATAAACCTTAAAGAACTCTTTAAGTCCAAGGTTTTAATCAAAGAACTCCATTTCTTAAAACCTTGTTGAATGCGTCTTAGTGAGTGCAAAGTGTAAGTCAAAGCCAATGGTCAATTTGGTGATCAAGTATGATCTCAGTATCAAACACAACTAGGTAGACAAGAGAGAATTAACAAAATCACAAAATTACATATAAGAGACTTCATATATTCAAGCTCCAAGTTCTACATCAACAAACCCAATAACATATTTCATTGTTCAACACTTGATTAAACTATAATCAAGAAAATCCAATTACAAAGCATAAATCCTAACTTAGGAGTTCATAACAATGTAGTTAATTATGAACAAACTACTCTCCTTTGAAGCCCATTGAACTCAAGCCATTGCTACATCTTCAAGAGGAACCGATGCTTAGCCAAGCATTCGCAAAACTCACAACTGGAACTCCACCAAGAGCATCCATGGCAGCAGCAATAGATGATGAATACGGCGATAGATAAAATGGAAAGAAAATGATGGATGACGATGAAGTGGAAGGAGGAGTCAGGAATGAGTGAACTTCTCTTCTTTTCTCTATTTTTTGTCGTCTATTCTCTATTTGGTGGCGGCTACAACCTAATTTAGTAGGTTTTAAAACGAATGATGCCGGGTCGGGTCACATAGTGTGTGATTTTTCCAAAATTAGTTCAGGTTTTCGAAGGTTCGCTGTGGCGACAAATGATTTTCGTTGCGGCAAACTTTTTCCGAAAGGTTTTCTTCTATCGTTGGATCCTTCATCGCGGAGAACTTTTCCCAAAAGTTTAGCCTTTGTCTTTGCGTGTTTTGCCGCGGCGACAGATCCACTTCGCCGCAGCGAACTTCCTGTTACGTTGACTTCACTTCAGCCTTCTTTCATTCCACGTGGTCTTTTTGACTTCCTTTTCCTTGAGTCTCCTACAATAAAAAGATGGCAGTTTGCAGTATCAATTGTTCTCAGAAAATTAATTAGTACAATTAACACTGATTTGTTGCAATTTTCATCTTCAAACTATATAAAATAAAGGCACACCTCAAGAATCAATTTAAGCACAAAGCTAGAGATAGGAGTCAAAAAGTACAGCAAAAACTATGAAAATTTCACCAATTTATGTAGTAAACTTGGGCTCAATCAATTACCAAGCAAAATTAAATTTAAAACTTAAATGTATGAAAATAAAAAAACGATTTACAGATGGAATTATGATATCTGTTGGTAAATTTAGTATTAAATTTACCAATGGAAAAAGAACATTCTGTCAGTAAATAATTTACGGACGGAAAAACTTACCATCGCTAATTTTTATTTATGAAACTTCAACAACTTGACCGTCGTTAAATTTACCGACACACATACAATATTTGTTGCTAAATTTATTGATGAAACACAGCTTACCGTCACTAAATGTTCCAACGGACTTTCAATACTTTGTCTGTTAGTAACATTTATTGATAGAATAGAAATATTCTATTGGTAAAGTTACTAACGGACTTAAAAATAAATTACCAAAGAAATATTTATATTCCAATGCTAAAAATTACCAATGGCCGTTTCTCCAATGACTCGTGCGGTCCATAATTTTTGTCGACAAATTCACTTGTTTACAGAAAACCTTTACTTTCCGTAGGTAATTTCCGTCACTAAACACCTATTTTCTTATAGATATTGTGTTGTCTTAATTAGAAAAAGATTCATTTGATTCAAATTAAGAATATAGATTGTGTTGCTTGAGAGAAAATCTAATTGTAATTTAGGAATTCTTGTCGGTCCAAAGAATTAGAGTCATTCATTAAATTAGAATAAAGTCAAAACATAGTAAATTCCTAAGCATATCTTACCTAGATTTAGTTCATTCATATACTATTTTATACTTGTTTCAATTTGATGTTTTAGAATTGCTCATGTATTCACTTCAATCAATTGTATAACGTGATTTTTGTTGTTTTTAAGAATATTTAATATTGTAAAATTGATTAATCATGTTAGGTCTCTTGTAGTTTGATTTTTAATTTAAGTTATAATATATATATACCAAAAGGTAGTGACCTGCATATTTAGATTAAATATTTAGAAACTTTGGGGACTCTTGTATGCTAGATACTAAGGGGGCGGTTGGTTCGCAAAGGGGAATAGTAATAAGAATGAGAATGAATATAGTGAGGAATGAGAATAGATATTATCATTAAAATTATGATGGTTGGTTAAGAGAAATGAATGATTACCATTACTATTGACAGTGGTTGGTTTATAAAAAATATTAAGAAATAAATTTATTATATTTTAATTTTAATTGATTATATGTTAATTAATTAATTACAATACTGTAATTAATGAATGAATTATATTTTAATTAATTATATTGTAATTAATTAATTAATAATGATATTTTAAGTAATGATATTATAATCAATAATATTTTAATTAATAATAATAATATTTTAATTAAATAAGTAATTATAATGTTATAATTAATTAATAGCTATATTTTAATTAGTTATATTTAAATTAATTAATTATATTTTAATTAATTATAATGTAATTAATTGATTAATAATGATATTTTAATTAATTACATTGTAATTAATTGTATTTTAATTAATTAATTAATTTTAATATTTTAATTATTAATTAATTATATTTTAATTAATTATATTATAATTAATTAGTTAATTACAATATAATTAATTAAGTTAATTTTGTAAGAGTTGAACTATTCAAACAACGAAATTAATACCTAATATTATGTGATGATCTGTGCACATTTATATATTCATTTTAAAATATATATATTTTCCGTTTCTTTTAGAATATTTGTATTTGGCTATAGAAGTCAAATACACTAAGGAATGACTCCCAATCCTCTCATAATTAAAAGAAACGTAATAACAACCAAAATTAAAAAATGATAATATTAACTATCCAATCATAACTTTCATTATTTTTCATTTCATATTTATTCCTCCTTTCTCGTTGCCACTAAACAAGCATATCCTAAATGTTGGTCGTGCTCGATTCGTTTGGTCTATAGGACGACAAGCGGAAAGCTTTGTGGGGGAAAATGTGTCGAAACGTCATTCATTGTGAAATGAGGGAGACAGCGATCTGTAACTCACTTTAGACCCACGCGAAGCACAGCGCGCGTAAGCACCTGACGACCACCCAGTTATGAGTCTAATAATAAATAGTCGAGCTCCAATCCTCTACGTTTTCAGAACCGCAAGGCACCAGGGCTAAGCTCAGGTGTGCGAGTACGAGGATAAGGAAAGCAGACACACCACGTGGCTAAGGGCTATTGGGTTGGTGGGTGACAGAGTGTACGCGGTTGTAGTGCAGAGGATCCGAGGGACTCTTTCACTTGCATCTTTGCTTTCTTTTGTGTTGGGTGGAGACTGTAGAGGGAGAGAGCAGTGGTATGGATGTCTCGTGTTGTTTGGAACAAAAATAATCAAAGTGAGAAAGGCTCGGAGACAGATTGGGAAAGATAATAAACAAACCTGAAAAAAAAGAAAGGCTAATTTGAGATTATTTATTATTAATCTTCTTTAGTTAGCTGAGAAAAGGTGAATTTTTAACTGAGAGAGATAAAGTGAAGAAGAAGAAGAAAGCAGAAGATGGAGGACATAGAAGAGGAAGAGAAGGGGGGAGCAAGAGAAGATGAGGAGGTACTGGGATCGAGCTTAACCATGGAGAAAGTGGCGGCGGCCAAACAATTCATAGAGAATCACTACCGTGCCCACATGAAGAACATTCAAGAACGGAAAGAGAGGTCACTTGCTAATTTCATTCAAACCGGTCTTCTAGATGAGCAGCTTTGGGCTTTAATAGATTCGTTTATTTTGTATTTATTTTTTTCTATACACATTATTAACTGCTACAACCCTTTGCTTTGCTATGGTTTAGATTAGAATGGAAAACTTTTTGGTATTCTTCTTTTTCTTTTTCTGTTTTACTATGTTTAGAAACTTTTAGTTATGTTTCTTACAGATGAGAAGGCAAATGGACAGAAGACCCTTTTCTTCTTTTGTAGCTTTTGACATTTGACAGTGAGAACTTCACTTGAATGATATTCGTTCTACTAAAATTATGGAACATAATTGTTCTGTTACTTGCTGGATGAACTTGATCTAGCTGGATTTGAGAAGCCTAAATTATTTAACTGATGACAGTAGATGGCAATGTATTTGCTTGTCATCTAACATAGTCCAGAGCATATAGAAGAGTTACATCCTTTTATCTAGATTGGTGGCAATGCCTACTACTACAACGTCTTTTGCATTTCACAATTGAGATGCTCAGAACTTAGTCCAAACAGTCCTCATTTTTGACATTTCGAGCCACAACTCTGAATTGGCAATAGTTTGTCTTCCACCCAACAATGAAATATCTCACTAACTTGGCATTCTTTTGTTAGATTCTGTTCACAGGCTGATCTAGAACGCTGGCAGATAGACACCTCTATTTATGCAAAAAGTTCCTTGCACCTTTCCTGATGGTTGCTACTTGTTTTTGCACTTTATGACAAAACTAGCTGCAATAATTTTGTCTTGAGTTATAAAAAAAATTTCTTGTATTGTATATTATGCCATATTCTTAGCTACAGGCTATCACATATACCTTTATATGTTTCTCTAATCCTTAGCCTTTTGAGCATCTGGATTTCCTACATGAGCTCGGTGATATCGTATGTTGCGTTCATCATCATTGGTATGCCTTATATTAGTTGGGTGGTTTGTCTGGCTGTTACCCTTGTTTAACTTGGTTTGTGTTTACTTGTGGCGTGCCTTCATGACTTGCCCTTTATTATGAAAATGAAAGCTTTATGATTGATTGCATGTTAAGTATAAACATATTTTCAACCTAGACAATTTTTGGCTGTGCCTGAGATTCTGATTCAAAATACAATTTCTAACTAGTGTGGTAGTGTGCTATTGGTGCAGGAGATGGGTTCTAGAAAGAAAGTTAGCATCTTCTGATGTACCCAAAGAGGAGCAGATTAATCTTATTAAAGACTTAGAAAGAAAAGAGACAGAATTTATGCGACTTAAAAGGCACAAGATTTGTGTTGATGATTTTGATCTTCTCACAATCATTGGGAGAGGAGCCTT
>JAOSBN010000008.1:42836968-42847797 GCA_027563595.1 Erythroxylum suave
TGTGTTTGCTTCTATTCATAAATTGAAGTTACAAACTATGAAGGAAATATCTAAGAATTAGCAGTGGATTATTAGAAGATACAACTGTATGATGGTACAATTTGGCACTTTATAAACAATAGTTTGCCAGTTCACTGTATGATTACAAATTTGAATTTTCTATAATATTTTTGTTTGGTTTCTTGAACAATATAGTAATTTAGCCTCTTGTTAAACTAATTCATCAATTTTCTCTCTAAAGAAAGTGTTTTGGAAAAAATCTGACCAACTCACGAATACAACAAAGTATAGAATAGGAAGGAGATCACGATTCATTTATTGACAGATGTTTCTCTCGAGAAGAGATGAGTAGAATTTGGTTATACATGCCCCGCCAACTGAAACTGCCACAGAAGCCAGAGGCTGAAATATAATAGATTTAGATACTTCATAGTTTTATTGGAGATATGACCAAATGCAAGCATGTAGTATACGTCTGTTAGCCCCATGAAGGTGCATTTGTGCCACCTCATTTATGTAGCGAAAATATACTACATATTTGACTATAGTTATTGAATATCTCTGGTTGATTACATAATCCAAGTTTGTATCTAATTCCAGGATGACAATTACTAGCCTTGTTTCAGTTTAGGTTCTCTAGCGTGTGTACGAGTGATGTTGCAATTCCTAAGATTCAGTAGTTTATTTGCAGATTCTGTTATTATCGAGCAATCTTGCTTCCAGCGTCATGCCCTATTATGTTTTGATGTATCAGTGCAAGGTCCATAGTGCATATGCATTAGTAAAATGTTTCATAGGTTTGTGGCTATTCTAAACCTTCAGGAGTTAATCAATTTACATTTCAAGATTGTTCAGGAATTGATTTTACACTTGCTGATTTTGCTTCAAGTACCCAATTCTTTATCTGAAAGTATCTAATGTTAGTATTGCCGCTGGTGAAGGTACTTCTGCTAATTTTGAACATGTATGAGCTGTATGGAATCTTGTTTGCTAGGTGCAGGACATAAATTCCTATGTATCCATTCTTATACACAAACTGAACATGCATACTTGTTTAACCTTTTCAGAGCCAACCAAAAGATCTATCCAATACTTTGTAAAATTAGATTACTTGGAACTAGTCAAGTTCATCTTATGTAGCTTCTAGGCATGTTTTAGAGCATGATATTTTATAACCATCTATGGATCATCGGATATCCATTCAATACTTTGTAAAATTAGATTACTTGGAACTAGTCAAATTCATCTTATGTAGCTTCTTGGCATGTTTTAGAGCATGATATTTTATAACCATCTAGGGATCATCGGATTAATAGATCATGTAGTTCTTCCATATGAGGGCATGATTAAGTGACAGATTCTGAACTTCGGAAAAAAGATGAAAGACGAAGGTAAAATGTGAGACTAATTTGTGAAAGCAAAGAAATTGGAAGAGTTGGAAAAATCCGGTCAAGCTGAGTATTCCGTTGACAATTTGTTATCTTACTGTTGTTTCGAAGTTTGATCTCAGAAGTATGTCGGAGGGTATTATATGTTACTATGAAACGTATGGGCTATCTGATGCAAAACTTAATAAATCAGCCATCAACGTTCTGTTTAAGAAATAATATCGAAGTCGGGTTTATAGGGAAATTTGAAGGAACCAAAGCGGGTTGGTCTCAGTGTTCTTTTGGTGATGATGCAAGTGATGCAACGTTCATTAGCCTATAATATGTTCCTTTTGGGGATTTTGAGTTCAAACTATAAGCCTTTCTCTTGATTCTAAAAAGAAAAATATGTGGTTGATAATTGTTTAATGACCATTCATTATCGATAATGTCCTTTTAAAAAGAGTTGGTACATGTCTAGAAAATAAATCTATCACCATAAAAGCTCTTTATCCAAAGCTGGATTGGTGAACACAAGGAATCAGCTTTCGGCATCACATCCTTCATCAACTGTAAAAGTGTTGATGCAAGAATCGACAATTTGTAGGAACGAATGAACTAAAGAAAAGAATTATACGGACACGAATGTTTTTGAGATAGCTAAAAGCTCAATCAATGTTTTAGGCCAGGATTTAGGTCAAAAAGGCAGCTTTCTGGAGCATGACAGAAGTGAAATATAAGAAGTTAAGCAAGCGTAGACATTTTGCAAAGCATATATTATACTCTGAATATTCCTCGCATCTAGACTTGGCATTTGGTTGAGTTGAATTCGATCTAAAAGTTTATATTCGACCTGAAATTATTTATAGTCTAGGTTCGAGTTTGATCGAGTTTAACTTGAAATCTAGTCAAACTCAAGTCAAATTTATTTATTTATTTTTTAAAATTTAATTAACAAAATTAGACTATTTCGTTTAACATATACGGATTTGAGAGGGATATCTTATCTTAGCTCGAAACCTGATTAACTTGAATCAATTTTGTTGATTTTATAAACCAACTTAGACCCAAACATAAATGTTATCCTTACTCATATTACAAGTTGTTCACTTTTTGCTTGTATATTTATTACTTTTCATTACTACCAGATAAAAATGAGGTTGTTGAATTCCTAACCTCAACTTTATTAAAATATAAGGTTTTCATCATTTTACAAAGGTTAAGGAATCTATATATATAAATATTCAAAGTGTTAGTTCCTTGGACCTTTAATTAAAGTTTGAGTTATGATTGTACAAAATCATTTATCAATTCATGGAATCACTTGCAAATTACAGAAAACTAGATTAAGTAGACCACTCTTTCTATGATAAGCTCTTCTACAAATATCACATTCATGTTAATGTTGATTTCCAACCCTAACACAAACTTTATACATGGACATAATGATATTGTGTGGCCTTCCCATATCTATTACTGAGTCTGATCCTTTGGAAATAATTAATAGATTATTATCGCAATTGGCATTTGACAAGTTAAGATTAATTATAACCATGCTAGTGAACAGAAGGATGGAAAAAGAAACATTCCAAAAATATAGTGGGGAAACTAAACTTTCAATTCAGTAACTTAAAAAGGTTTTAAGTAAAATATGCAAAACCATCTAAGGCCTACAGGTGGTGGCATATGTGACCATTGCTTGTCATTTAATAAAAAGTTTAAGATTATTTTTATTATTTAGTACTATGTGATGAATAAAATTGCAAATAGTATGAAAAGGATAAATATATTTATTAACCCAATTTTAAGTCAACTATTTAGTAAGTTGATAGTTTACTTGTTCCCCCTGTCATTTTGTTGAAATTTAAATTTGAGAAAGAAAACCTTTAAACTTCAACATAAGTATGAAAATAAATGAGTGATATAAAATAAATCTTAGTTAACCTAAAGCCAATAGGCCAAATTTAGGTTGGCTAAGCTTTGGGCTAAACCTAAAAGCCTTATGGCCCAAAGTTCCTCTAAAAATATAAAAATGTAGGTTTTATATGAAAAGAAAAGAGTTGCTCTTTACTTGTGAAAATACAAAATTATTGTAAGAGGTTCCCATTTTGCCTTGTTAAAAAAGAGAACTAATAGAAATTACAAGAAGTGTCGTGAAGAGTTGACATAGGCAATTGTTTTTTGTTAAATCACTATAAATTAATTTGCCTTTCTCTTCTCTATCCACTTTAAGTTATTGTTCAATTGTTCAATTGATTTACTTTAAGTAATTCCTTTATTATTATATATTGATTGATGTTAAATTGAGTTCATTTATTAAAAAAATACTTTACATTTACTAATACCTAATTTGCCCATCCCACTTTTGGGATCCATTAAAGACCAATAGTCTTTGATAATGAATAATGAAAACTTATTAAAGGTTCGTTAGTTGTCGCTTGAGGTAATAAGTCCTCTAATTTATACATGATGCAAGGTTTTAGTTCTTACATCTTGATTACTGCAGTGGAGACTAATAATCAAAATTAGGCATAAAAGATTGAATCATATGACTGTGAAGGGGAATGATTGTTTGGTAAGAAAATCTTACTTCATAAAATTAAAGAAGCTAGGTTAGAAAAGTATGTTCATTTCTTGATTAAGAAACTAAAACTTTCTTTTTAGAGTCATCCCCCTTTTGAAAAGTTGGATTTACTAAAGTTTGTGCACTCTAATGTTTATGATCATTTTAAGATGAGATCACATGATTGTATAAATAGATAATAAATTGAAACGCATTCATAATGATAATGGTGTTAAATATTGTTGATCTTTTGATAACTATCTCAAACAACACATTTCCACACATTAAAAAAAAAAACTCCTCTAAGACTCCTTAATTGAATGGTTTGGTAGAAAGGATAAGTAAAACTTTAATGGAGAAAGTTAAAAGTTAGAAACTTGTGAAAGAAAAGTTGCCAAATTACTTTTGAGTAGAAGAACTTTCCATAATTTCTCATGTTATCTATTTGTATCCCACTACTATTTCGATGGTAATGTTCCTGATATAGTTTGGTTTAAAAGGGATGCTTCCTAAGATCATATTTAGATGTAAAGCACTTGTGCATATTCCTAAAAATGATCGAAGCTAAATGTTATAGACAAGCAATTTGTCTTCATTGGTTATATTTAAATGAGTTCAATTGCCAATTTTATGATCTAGTAAAGAAGAAACTTAAAATTTATATTGTAGTTTTCCTTGGGAAAATACTATCAAGGAAATTAATAAGGCTTAGAGGGATGATTCTTAAAAGGAAGATCTTGGTTGATATTGATTTAGTTTCTTTTAATGACGCATAAAATATAGCTAAAGATGGTCATTAAGATGTTGAGATCCAAAATGAAGATAAAGTGCAAAATGATTAGTAAGATGTAGATGATTTAAATAATCTAGTACGTGATGTTATGATTGGTCAACAACTAACAAATTTAGAAGTAATAACTATAAAGGCTCTAAAAGCTTCTCTCATGATATTTTCTAGTGTGATGGATAACCTAAAGGCTTTAAAGAAGCTATAAATAGTACGTAGAAGGAGAAATGATTTGAAGTTATAATGGATGATATGAGATCCTTATAAGATAATAACACTTATAATTTAGTTAAACTACCTAATGACTAAAAAGTTTTGAAGAATTGATGAGTTTCCATAGTGAAGTGTACTGATGACACTTTAATTTCATCGTACAAAGTTAGATTGATTATTAAGGGATTTATACAGAAGAAGGTAATTTATTTTAATGAAATCTTTTGTTTAATTATGAACATTTCATCCACTTGAGTTGTGTTAGGGTTTAGCATTATGACTTGACTCAGAAATTGAGTAGATGGATATGAAGATTTATTTTGTCTACGGTAATTTAAATGAGGAGATTTATAGGGTGCAACTAAAAGGTTTCAAAGAGAAGGAAAATAAGATTAGTTCTATAAATTAAGCAAGGTTGTATGGCTTGAAATAAGCACCAAAGAAATAGTACAGAAAGTTTGATTTTATTATAAGAAAGTGAGGATTCAAGAAGACTTACTTTAACCATTATGTTCTTATGTAGAGATCATATAATGATAACTTTGTTTTGTTTCCTTTTTTCTTTTATGTTGACATCATACTTATTATTGGTCAAAATGCTTTTAAGATTGTAAAGTCTTATTACGATTTGAGTAAGGATTTTCCTATGGAAGGAATATGGCTAAGAAAGTAGATCCTTGTCATAAAAATCATTTATGATAGGAAACCTAAAAAGTTGCTATCACATGAGAAATACACTAGAAAAGTGTTTTAAAGGTTCAATATAGACAAAGATAGTTAGTGAGTACACATCTTGCTATAGACTTTAAATTAGAAACAACCCAATTGTCTTCTAGTGATGAAGAGGACAAAGATACGGAAAGAGTTCCTTGTGATTTAGTTATTGGTATTTTGATGTACACAATAGTTTGTATGAAACCTGACATTGCTCACATTATTAGTGCTTATTTTCTTTCTAATTCAAGAAAAGAATACTATAACACAGTAAAGTGGATTTTAAAATATCTTTATGGCTTTTTAGTTTGAGCTCATGTTTTGCAACAAGTAGATCTATTCTTTCTTCATATACTGATTTAAACATAGTAAAAGATGTTGATACAAGGAAGTCCACTTTATGATATTTGATTACCTTTATAATTTGTATAAATGAATTGCTTTTTCATCTATAGAAGCGTATCTTATCCCTACAATTAAAGCTTATAAAGAAATACTATAGATGAAGAGATTTTTTAGGGACTTCAGTTTTGTGTGAGAAAGGTATATGCTACTTTATGATAATCAGATACGGTGCAACTTGCTAAGAATTTCAAATTCTATAGTAAATTGAAGTAAATTAATGTTAGATACCATTAGATAATGGATGTCACATATTCTAAGTTAGTTGAGCAACAAAAGATTCATAAAGATATCAATAGATATGATATGATGACTGAGTCTTTGTCAAGAAGTAAGTTTGATGTATCTTACTTATTCGTTGAGATGATGACCTCCTACATATAATCAAAGAAGGGAAGAATTGTTAGGTTAAGATCTTTTTCCTCTTTTATGTTAAAAAGTTCAAATTTATTGGATTTAAATTACTATTTTTAAATCCCTTTATATTCTTTTGACTAATCTTTTTGTTGTCTAAGATTTGGATTAATGATTAGTACGAGTTAGTAAAAAAAAATAAGAGAGAAAAGAGGGGGAAAAAAAGAAAGAGTGCAATAGAATTTTTTTTTAAATCATTTTTAATTTTTTTGTATAATCTAGAGTTTTTTTTTATTAGATCAAGTTCAAATTTGATATAAAATTTCTGAGAAGTTGAAATTTTATCTAGAAGATTGCAACTTCAATTCTTATTTTGTAAAAATAGTTCGACTTAAGTTATTTACCATTTTTATTGCAATTATATTGTATCTTTTATTTATCTTTATTTGACACCTTTGTCTTACTATTTTGAAAAATATTTTATAAGATTATTTTGATACAATAAAATTCTTCAATTCTTCAATTCAAAGTTGGTTTATCGATGGACAAATAGTTGTTGCCATATAATTTAAAGAACTAATAATTGTGATTAAGGATCAACTTTAAATTGTTTTTATTTTTAGAAATTCATAGTTAGAAGTTTATCATCTCACTGATATTTTATTCATTAATACATGGGATCTTTTAGGATAGAATTTCACTAAGCAAGGTGCTCACTTTTCATTCTTTATTTTTCTTATGTTTGTGAAGAAGTGAAAAACAAAGAAAATTTGAAATCTATTTTAGACTTGGTTAAAAATGTTCCTAAAAAGGTTAAATCTTTTTTATAAGATCATAAATTCTTTTGAATTTGTGAAATGTGAAGAAGGTGCAATAAAGTATGGAATTGGTAGAGAACACAACTTGTTTATTATAGACCTCTTTTACTAAGTTGTTATGAAGGTTTCTTTTCAAGTTGATCCTAATTGTTTGAAGATATTATGCAGAGGATAAAATAGAATAAAATTCCATGTTTTTGTGATATAGTATGAAGCCACCAAGTGCATGCTTATGTAATTTGGCAATTTGAAAGACTCAACCATGAAGAATTCTTTAGGTTTCCATGCTAAGAAAATAATGGACACTGATACATCCTTCTCTTATCTCGCATTTTATGTTTTATTTTTCATTTTCATTATATTAAAAACAAATTTACTTTTTTTTTTTCATTTCTTATTTGTATTGTTTTAAAATTATATAAAAGAAAACATACACGTCCTAGTTAAACTTGTGTTGGAATAAAATTGAAATTATTTGTTTCTAGAGATGTGTTGAACTATTGCACTTAGTCTTGATGGAATCTCTTATAAATATTGTTTTCAATATCGTGTTGACTTCACTACTGTCAAGAATTCTTTCCAATTAGTAGAAATTTCATAATATGTAGTGCCAATAATTTGCTTTAAAATAAAATTAGGGGCTATTCTTGTTTTAAATTTTCCTTATTTCATCTATAATTATAAACTTATATTACACGTATAAATTGAATTCTTTCTAGCTTTCTTAATTCATTCTAATTAATAACAAAATAACTTATACAGTAACCAATAATATAATCAAAGGCTTCTAGTGTTAGGTGAGCAAGTGAATTGTGATTTTTAGTTGTTGTAATATAAGGTTTTCTCATCTTTTCCTCTTTTTTTTGTTTTCTCATACTTAAATATTTTTATAATAACAAGTTTTCAACCTTTCTAATGTCATCTTTACAGCATTCCTACTTTTTGCTATATTAAAAGAAGGAGCAAGATATGGTTTTTTTTTAAGCAAGCGTCTATCATTCCATATGATGAGAAACTAGGTCAATATATTATGGAAAGGGAGAGGCCTTACAAAGGTGCTTTTACTAGAAGATAATATAGTGCTTTTAAAATTTATGAATGAGGTAGAAACAAAAGAGATTCTTAAGAAGGTCCGTGGTACATCCAAATCAATTTATTATTACTTCAACCATAGAAACCTGAAGCAATCCTTGAATACATCAGGCAAGAGAATATGTCCTTATATATCAATCTTTATGGAGTTCCATTGGAATACTAGTCTACAAAGAGGTTAAGTATGCTTGCTAACTTTGTGGAAAAATTAGTCTGTATGGATAAAATAACAAATATGAGGAAAAGAATCGAATTTGCAAGGTTATGTGTCAATGTTTAACTTAAAAAGGATCTACTTGATTCCATACCTATAATAAGACTCAGAGAAGGGGACTCCCTTATAGAGGATTCCATTAAGATATCATATTAGTGAAGGCCTCTTTAAATATTGAAGGAAAGAAGTGGAGAGAAACTAGAAAAAAGATTTAAAAGGGGCGATTATAATAAACTAATGGGATTGCAACCAGAAGAGTTTATAGCTAAAAGGATACATAGTCTTAAAAGGCCTTTAAATATAAATATTGACAACTTAAATGGTGCAGTAAGACTATGTTCACAAATGGAAAATACCAGTATTAAACATCTAGAAGATTAGATCAAGGAGTGTGGAGGTAAACCATAAATGTTCAGAGGAATCCCAATAGCAAGTAAAAGAAGAAAGGGTAAAAGAGATTTATGAGACTCAAAAGCCTAAATTGTAGCATCCCGTTTCCATACTTAGGGTTAGAACCCTAAATTTCTATAAATGAGAAATGACAATAAGAGATTAGAAGTGCATTTCATGCTTATGCATGCTATAGCATACACACACGTGAATTTGAATTTTCACACATATTATAATGACTGTTCATGCACTCATCTGGGATATTCCAGGATATAAATGATTTTGATGTGATTAAGATGTGAATAGTGAATGAAATGTCTGGAAAATTGTTTTGGCGAGTATAAATATTGATTTAGAATTTTTGGTGAAATTTGAGAAATTTATGATATTTATGAGTATTTTTGGACTAGGAAAAATGCCAAGTGGCAAGACAATTGATAATTGGTAGTAGAATTAAGTGTCAAATGGCAGTCGAAATTATTGATAAGTGACATTAAGATTTAATGACAAGTGTCATGGAAAATTGGAAAACAATTGGATTAGAAATTGGAGACAAATGGACTAGTTATTAAAAATGGGACCAAATGAAGCCATAAGAATGAGACATGTGGCAAGTGACAAGTGTCATGTCACTTGTCATACACCTTACCGAAGTTATACTCACCCTTGCAATACATCCTTGATTTGTCTTTCATTTGGCTAAATATTTCATCTTCTTCATTGCTTTCTTCTTCTTCTTCATGATTTTGCTTCACCAAACTTCATAAAAGTTGCATATTGCTTTCAATTATCATTTACTACTTCCACTTTATTGTCTTCATCATCTTTCCATAAGAAAACCTAAACTACCCCTCCATGATGATGATTGTGTAGCTTAAAGAGTTAGGGTTTCTTGGTGATTTTGAAAAACTTGGAGTTTTATCATGTAAGTAAATATTTGATCTTCATGCGTAGATGTAAATGAAACAATTATGATGATGATCATGATCATGACATTGTATATGAACTTTAACGTGGGTGTAATAATAAAGAGGTTTATGTTCTAATGGTAGTGTGTTAATGTTATTCATGATTTGTTTAATAAGAAGCATTTATGATGATTAATAATGAAGATGATGGTTGGATGAGAGTTGAAAATTGATAAATGAAGAAGTGTTATTTCCTAATTTTGTGTTGATGATGAATGTAGGAAATTGATGAATAAGTGTATATGATGTGTTCTTATTTTGAGGATATGAAAGCCATAAATTGTAGCCTATCATGTGAGGAAATAGATTGAGAATTTAAAGTATAAGAAAGATGTTGGAGTAATATTCTTGAAATGAGAATTAGTTATAATAATGAAAGATGATGAAATATTTTGTTTTTGTATGATTGATAAACTTTAAGTTATGAGTTATCTCATGAATGTTATTGAGATAGTTTTGAGGTAAAAATGAAGACGTTATGAATCCTAAATGATGAACTATGGAAACAAATTGTTTGACGCATTATCAATGAGATATATTATGGAAAGAGTTAAGATTGTATATATGATAAGACTAAGTGAATGATGATGAATTAAATGAATAGAGTTTTGAGAGTTTGATGTAATCAATATGGTGGCTGAATTAGTATGTAATGAAGTTGCATAAATGTGAATGATGAAATTTGAAGTGAAATTGATGTTAGAATATGTGTTCAATTCGTGGAAGAAATGAGGAAGTAAATGAAGTAAATCACACGTTAATATATAATTTATGTACAATAAACTAGATACACAATAAGGTGGTTGAATTGTGTATTCTTTTCATGAATACAAAATTTTTAATAAATCTTGTTAAGAACTTCTCTAACTTGTTAAAAGAATATCATAAAAATTATACGAAAATTGTTACGTAGTTAAATCGCAAATAACTTCTATATACTTGTTTAA
>JAOSBN010000008.1:42847897-42862323 GCA_027563595.1 Erythroxylum suave
ATGTGCATGTCATATTTAACTAAAGCATGATGTGCATTTCCTAATTTCTCAGTACTTTCTCATAAATCACAATTCTAACCTTAACATAGGTAACGGGATGTTACAAAATTTTTGATGGAATAAAATTGAAATTATTTATTTCTAAAGACGTCTTGAAGTATTGTACTTAGTCTTGACGGAATCTCTTATAAATATCATTTTCAATATTTTGCTGACTTCACTACTGTCAAGAATTCTTTCCAATAAGTAGAAATTTCATAATATTTAGTGCCAATAATTTGCTTAAAAATAAAATTGGATGCTACTCTTGTTTTAAAATTTCTCTTATTTCATGTATAAGTATAAGCTTATATTACACGTATAAATTGAATTCTTGCTAGCTTTCTTAATTCATTCTAATTAATGACAAAATAACTTATATATTAATCAATAATATTATAAATAAAGGCTTTTAGTGTTAGATGAGCAAGTGAATTGTGATTTTTAGTTATTACAATATAAGGTTTTCTTGTCTTTTCCTTTTTTTTTTGTTTTCTAACACTCAAGTATTTTTATAATAACAAGTTTTCAACCTTTCTTATGTCATCTTTACAACATTCCCACTTTTCGCTATGTTTGTAATTGAGGAGCCTCCTCTATAAAATCTTATTACTTTTTTCCCTTATCAAATAACCCAACTATTAAACCCCCATTTAATGCAACACCACCACTACCACTAATTACTCAGACAAGTGATCCCTAAGATGTCCATTTTTGGAATAACTTCCTTTATATTAAACCTCGACTCAAATGGAGAAGGGTGGTGGGAGAAAGCATAGATTACTCTCTTTAATATTTTCCTCCCTCTATATCAAACAGTAGAGCCATTGTAGCTTCAGATATACTGAAAGGAGAAGCAAGAACTTGGAATTCTACCTTAGTATGGTTTTCTTAAGCTAGCGTCTAACATTCCCTATGATTAGAAACTAGGTCAATATATTATGGAAAGGGAGAGGCCTTACAAAGGTGCTTTTGTTAGAAGAAAATATAGTTCTTTTAAAGTTTATGATTAAGGTAGAAACAAAAGAGATTCTTAAGAAGGTCCACGATATATCCAACTCAATTTATTATTACTTCAACCATAGAAACCTGAAGTAATCCTTGAATACATTAGGCAAGAGAATATGTCATTGTACATTAATCTTTATAAAGTGCCATTGGAATCCTAGTCTACAAATAGGTTTAGTATGCTTGTTAACTTTATGGAAAAATTAGTTTGTATGGATAAAATGACAAATATAAGGAAAAGAATCGAATTTGCAAGGTTATGTGTTAATGTTTAACTTAAAAAGGATCTAGTTGATTCCATACCTATAATAAGACTCAGAGAAGGGGACTCCCTCATAGAGGATTCCATTAGGATATCATATTAGTGAAGCCCTCTTCAAAGATCCAAGGCAAGAAGTGAAGGGAAACTAGAAAAAAGATTTAAAAGAGGTGATTATAATAAACTAACGGGATTAGAACCAAAAGAGTTTACAGCTAAAAGGATTCATAGTCTTGAAAGGCCTTTAAATATAAATATTGAAACTTAAATGGAGTAATAAGATTGAGTGCACATGTGGAAAATACCATTACTAAACATATTGAGATCTGGAAGATTAGAGCACGAAGTGTGGAGCTAAACCATAAATGTTCAAAGGAATCCCAATAGCAAGTAAAAGAAGAAAGGGTAGAGGAGATTTATGAGACTGAAAAGCCTAAATGCTAGGTAATATTTTCCATGATGGAATAGGGAGTTGCAAGCTTAATAGTAAAGAGTTTAAACCTGTAAGGAGAATAAATAAGGCAAAAGGGGCTAAGATGGAAAACTTTAAATAACTTTGGTTTAATACATTGTAAGGGGCATAAAAAGCCCAAATAAGCAACAATCCCTTAGAGGATTTGTTTTAGAAAATAAACCTAAACTTATTGTCATATTGTTATCAAAAGTGAGCAAAGGAAAGCTCAGATACTTGGAGCTAACTAAAAATTATTGGAATTTTAACTCTAACCAATAAGATCATCATTATGATCGTACACTTCTACATTCAATATAAGTAAAGGAAAGCCTTGCATGCCATAATCGTGGGCCAAATCTGGTTTTTCTGTCACGATTGTGGGCTGGCTCTAGTGTTTCTATCATGATTGCGCCAAGATTGTGGGCTATTGTTTTGGGCTGAATGTCTCCAAAACTTTTCCGTTCTTCGATGTTGACCCTGAAACACTAGCAAACACATCAAGATACCTCAAAAATATAATATTTAAGCTCAAAGATTTATACTGACTCATAAAAACACTTAAACATACAAACTAACACAATTCTAACCTAAATGCATACTAAACAATGAAATTAACATTTAAATACATGATAAACTAAACCCTAAAATATGATGTAAATCACACTTATCAATATCGCCGCACTTAAGTGTTTGCTTGTCCTCAAGCAAACAAAATGATAAACACACAAAAAATCACACAACGCACAATGCAGAAATGGGACAATGGCTTCAACTTCATGAAATAAATTTAACTTTAAACACAATCAACAAGTTATATCAAATCATTAACAAGCAAAATCTGCATATAGGGCTTTGAACTAAATACACAAATTAATGTAGATCTAAATGTTAATTTATTTACCTCTTTCAATTACACACACATATTAATAATTCTTTGGTCCTTCCTACTTTGTAACTACTCCTAAATATGTTTTCATGAAAAGTAAAGTTATTACAAGTTCGGTAGGTTTTTCTTAAGAACACATTTTTTTAATTTTATTTTATTTAAACAAAGACCTAGTCTTTTACTTGGAGGTAAACATTAGTGATGAATGTCGATCCGGTTACTTGACTACATCATGTTTTATTTAACTGCTTGGTTAGAATGTCATTGTAGCTTTTTGACGAGGAGGCACACATTTGTGATGTGTGTTGTTCCTGTTACTTAGCTATATCACATTCTCAACTGGCTAGTAGCTCTATTCATAACCCGAAGGCTAGCCGAATAGTTATTTATTTAACAAAATTTTTTATATATTTATTATTATTCTGCCTTATTGTTTTAGCTACTCATTTCCATGAAAATACTAGCTGAGCTACTTAAGTCAAAGGGCCTCAAATTATGAATGAATGTGACAATTTAAAGGGTGACAAACTCACACTAAATCTTAATTAAGCTGTATATTTTTCCAAAGACCCCAATTCAATAATTTTGTGGGCTAATGATTCTTTACAGCCTAATAGACTATGTTCAAAATTAAATCAATTCCAATCCATATAAGTCATTGGCACATTTACACAATTCACAAAAAGCAGCCTAACAACTATCATTCATTATGCAAAATCACATGCAAAGCAAAACACATAACCCTCTCTATATATGAGTAATACATTATCCTCAATGTGATAAGGGGACAAACAAACACATAAGTGATAGAAGAAATACAAATGAACGTAAAACAAAAAAATGAGGAAAAAATAAAAAATTAGGTTAGAACAAAATCTCATGGAGATCGAGGCGAGGATGGTGTTAAAGGTGGCAATTCAATGCCCTGAGTCTCAAAATATTGATGGCCTACGAATATCTTGGCTCTGGCATCGTTGTGTTCGAACCATCTCTTTCATCATTCTGGTGTTCTCCGCAAGTGTCTCATTATTTTTGGAGATTGCATCCAGGACTTTCTTCCAACCTTCTCCTTTTGTTTTTTCTTCCTCCTTGGACTTTTCACTAGTCGAGTCCTCTTTTGCCTACTGGGCTGCCATTATACTCTAACTCGCCTAACTCGCCCTAATCTTAACATGCATCTTTCAACTAATAACTCCAAGTTTCGTGTTATAGGACTCAAGGATCTCAGCCCACCATAAATGGTGATGGATTAGGAAGTTAGGGAGATGGATAGTTAACCCACTACATTCGACACCATAATATTTAGCAATGGTAGAAACTAGGTATCTTATACCTAAATTGTTGCTCCTCTTGTACGGAATCGCAACAATGGCATTCAGCATATGAGTGAAGGTGAAACCTGGAATGATATGATCCATGTACCACAACATGAAGAGTTCCTTAGTTGAACATTCATTGGTTTCCGATTTATCAAAAACTGATTGACATGTGAATTTGTGTAATAACAAGTGTTCATATGTCCTTATGAAGTTGTTGTGGGCATTTTTTAACATTGAAATGCTTTATCCCAATGAGCTCATTCCAATAGCGAGGAGGATAAAAGTCATCATGCTAATCGATAATGGAGGATTCAGGGAACTGTAGAGTCAGCCATGGTTGCATGCATCACATGCATGCATATACAGCGGAAGTGTCGGCATCAAGATTCCGACACCATGAAAACCCGAAAACCACAAGACCATACATGCATGCATGGATATGTAAAGAATATGAAATAACAAAACTTTTTTACCTTTGTTTCTCCTCCTTTCTTGTTTCTTCTCCTTGTTTGGGTTATTGCAAACACCAAACCCTTCCTTGATCACTCAAGAATATGAAAAGATGGAAGATGAAACAATGTCTAAAGATGTTAGAACACCAAACTTGATAAATTCAAGTAGATGTTCAAATGAAAGATAAATCAATGTTATGATGCATATATGTTGATTTATACAACAATTACATAAATTGCATGAAGATAACTCAAGTACTCTTCTCACTCTCTCTAGAACTCTTCCAGAGCCCTTATCAACTCACTAATGTGTGTAAGAAGTGATTAAGCCTTGTGTACATAAGTAAAGAATTCACTTATACACTAATTCGTGCCCTTGTCATAATTATGGCCATTGAGGTCACAATAGTGGCCCTTTTAAAAAACGGGCTCGCTTACGGCCACGATCGTGGCCTACTTAAATTTGGCATACATGATTTTTTTTTCATTCAATCTTTTATGTGTGTGACCCTTAGATTCCCAGTTATTTAAGGTACTTGAATTAACTCTTAATTCAATCAAATCATGAAGGGTTTCATGATGCCATTTTGCCGGAATGTAAGTGGATTATCACTTGAACTCTTTGACAATTAATTATCCAACCTATGAACCTTTCTATAGACAATTACCATGCAATTCATCCTTTCACCCTACTATACCTTGCTAGGTTTGAAGTATGGGCTATGTGTCAACTCCCACTAGACTGACTACATCACATTTAGTCTAAATGATGTTAGTTCTTATCCTAGGATCTCATTACTCTATGTGTCATTGAAGACTCTCTTCATGACACATAACTATTTTAGCTTGAGATTCCCGAGTAATGACCTCGACAAAAGGTCGTGGGTATCATCTCCTTCTATCAGGAGTGGTGAATTCTTTATTAGTTGCCTAATTACCTTCAAATAACAATAGCTATACCCTGTTACCACCTTAAGAGCTACCTCATCTTGAGATAACAAAGAATGATGTCAAAGCACAGGATTAATATCTGAGATATCCTTGAGTATCTCAAGTCTAAGGATATTTACACTATTGCTATGATGAGATTAATTATTGACATTCGATAGATTATCCATATGATAATCTTATAGTAGGTCATCCGATTTACATACTACCCTTAGTAAGCATCTACAGGTTAACTCTAAACATCTCATATTTACAATTTATGAGATCCATTGCTTGATCAAATCAAGAACTATAACATGTGCTAGTCTGTTTGGATTAATAATGTCCAGTCTTATTAATCCTATGACTAGGAATTATTTAGATACTAACATAATTGCACATGATAGGAATCTCATTATCATGATTTCCTTCATGCTATATTTTGTATCATGAACTTCATTAATTAACATCATGATTTCTTTCATGCTATGTTTTGTATCATGAACTTCATTAATTCGATTTAAGATCAACATCAATTAATGTATAAAAGAATATCAAGTTAATGAAAAATGTCGTTCATTTTATTAATCAAAATAAAGTCAGTACAAAAGTGCTAAAGTTGAATGCCTTTAGAGCACTACTCTAACAATCTCCCGCTTGCATTATAGTCAATCACCTTTGTATCTAATACCATAGGTGAGTACACAAAAATCAAATTTGGCTTAAGGAAGTGGCTTAGACAAAGGACCAGCGATGTTTTAATCTATGCCACTCTCTCTATCTTCACATCACCTCTACCAACTATCTCCCTGATCAGGTGATATCTCATAAGTAACTGCTTGAACCTCTCGTGAGACCTCAGTTCCTTGGCTTGAGCAATGGGCCCATTGTTGTCACAGTATAACAATATTGGGTTAACTATCCTAGGAACCAATCTAAGTTCCATAACGAACTTCTTGGTCCAAACAGCTTCTTTTGGCACTTCCGCAGTTGCAATGTACTCTGACTTGATTGTCGAATCTATAGTCATCTCTTGTTTGGAACTCTTCCAACTGACTGCTCCACCATTCAATGTGAGAAAATAACCTGACTGGGATTTGGAGTCATCTTGGTCATATTGAAAACTGGCATCTGTATGCCCACTCACTATGAGATCTCCATTTCTATAAATAAAAAATACATCTTTAGTCTTTCTCAAGTACTTTAAGATATTCTTGACAGCCACCCAATGACGCTGACTAGGATCCGATTGATATCTACTTGTAACACTTAGAGCATACGATATACCGGGTCTTGTACATAATATAGCATACATGATTGATCCTATTGTCGAGCATATAAGATCATACTCATGCGAGTCTTCTCATCTTGCATCTTAGGACACATAGATTTCGAGAGTTTTATCCAATGAGTTATGGGAAGAAATCCTCTCTTGGATTGTGCTATGCTAAACGTATTTAGCACTTTCTCTATGTACGTTGACTGTGAAAGACCTAGCAACTTCCTTGATCTATCTACATAGATCTTTATTCCTAATATATAAGTTGCTTCTCCAAGGTCATTCATGGAAAAATTCTAGGACAATCAAACTTTGACAAATTGCAAACTTGAGATATCATTTCTTATTAATAATGTCATCCACGTATAATACAAGGAATATGATAACACTTCCACTAACCTTCTTGTACACATAAGGTTCATTAGGATTTTGTGAGAAACCAACCAAACTCTTTGATTGTCTCAACAAATCTAATGTTCCAACTCCTAGATGCTTGCTTTAATTTATAAATGGAATTTTGAATACCTTTCTGCCATCTTTGGATGCAAAGCTCTTAGGTTTTATCATATATACATCCTCAACTACGTTTTCATTTAGGAAAACTATCTTCACATCTATCTGCCATATTTCGCAATTATGATGAGCAACAATGATTAGGAATATTCTAATGGATTTAAGCATGGCTAGGGGGTTAAATGTCTCATCATAGTTAACTCCTTGTCTTTGATGATACCCTTTTAGCGACTAGCCTCACTTTATAGGTAATCACATTACCTTCCATGTCTTTTTTTTTTGAAAATTTACTTGCACCCTACAGGGTTTAACCCATTGGGTGGATAAACCAAAGTCTATACTTGGTTTTCATACATGGAATCCATTTCGAACTTCATGGCTTAAAGCCATTTTTTAGATTCTAAACTCTTCAAAGCTTTTTCAAAGGTTATAGGCTCATTGTCCTCTATGAGCAAGATTTCATTGTGTTAACTTATGAGATTTCCATATCTCTCTAGAACATTGTGCATCGTACTTAAACTATGAACATTTTATGTGTCATAAGGTTCAACTATTGTCTCATCTCTATGGACAACAGTTTCGGGTTCAGGTTCAGGTTTAGGCAGTTGATTTGCGTCTGCTTGAGCATCATGAACTTTGTAAAGTTTTACTTTTCTCCCACTGTCTTCTCTTAGAAGAAACTGTTTCTCTAAAAAGATAGCCTGCTTTGAGTTAAAAACATTTTTCTCTAAAGCATTATATAATTATTATCCTATTGTTTCCTTAGGATATCCTATAAACAGACATTTATCAGATTTTGCTTCAAACTTGTCTGATTGAATTCCCTTCACATACGCCAGACAACCCCAGACTTTCATATGAGAAAGGTAGGGTCTTTTGTTAGTCTATATCTCATATAGAATAACTTCAACTACCTTAGAAGGGACTTTGTTTGTCATATAAATAGTAGTTTTGAGTGCATAATCCCAAAAGGACTTTGGTAGATTTGCTAAGCCCATCATTGACCTTACCATGGTCTAGCAAGGTTTGGTTTCTCCTTTCAACCACCTTATTATGTTACGATGTCTAAGGTGGAGTCCACCAGGATTCTATCCCATTACCTCTTAGATAAGTTAGAATCTCTTCGTTCAAGTATTCACCACCTTAATTTGATCAAAGTATCTTAATACTTCTACCAAGTTGTTTCTATACTTCATATCTAAATTGTTTGAATATTTCAAATGCTTAAGACTTGTATCTCATTAGATACGTATACCCATATTGTGAATAATCATTGATAAAAGTAATGAAGTACACAAAACCACCTCTAGCATAAATGGATATCGGACCACATACATCAGAATATATTAGGTCTAACAACCCACCCATTCATTCACCCTTTCCTTTAAAAGACAATTTAGTCATCTTGCCTAATAAGAAAGATTTACATGTGTCATATGTTTCATAATCAAATGTTCTTATGTAGCTTAATCATGCGTTTCTCACTTATATGGCCAAGTTGACAATGCCATAAGTAACATGATTTTAGGTTATCTCATTTTTGTCTTTTATTGTCATTGATATTTAACATTGGATTGCACATATCTAATATGTAAATTCCATTGCACAATGTAACAATACCATATAATATTTCATTCAACTTAATTGAACAACCATTACTTGAAAAAGTTAAATGAAATCCCACTTTATTGAGACATGAAACAAATACAATGTTTTTAGTTATAATGGGTATAGAATAGCAATTTTCCAAAGTTAACTCTAGCCCACTAAGAAGGTACAAAACATATGTCCCTACAGCTAATGCAACATCTCTCCCTTTTTTAGCGATCTACTATCCCTGAGACCCTGCATATCAACTCATATGTGTGAACTACATTCGGTATCAAATACCCATATGTTATGATCAGAAATATTGTTAACCTCAATGACAAATATCATACCTGAAGTAGACGGTAGGGCATCTAATTCCTTCTTTTACTTTGGGCACTCCAGATAAGCTTTGCAGTTCCTTTTCTAATACCCTTCCTAGTTGCAATAGAAGCATATCCCCTTTGGTGTTGTCTCCTTTGCCTTCTTCTCGGTTAAACCTCCCACTGGCTTCTTGGACTTCTTCTTCTTCTTTTGGTTCTTCTTTCGAGAACTAGAAGTTGAGTCCACCAGCATCACCGCCTTACTGTCTTTCTTAATAGTCTGCTAAGCTATTTTGAGTAGATTAATCAGCTCAGGAATTGCTATGGATATTTGGTTCATTCGATAGTTAAGCACAAACTACTAACTTTAAATAACTATCGGTCAAACCAGTCATAATTACGTCTATACTTAATTCATGATCCATAATGCAACACCCAAACTGCCTAATCTCTCAATGTATCCATTCATCTTTAGTGCATACTACACTAGAGATGATCCCTTAGCCATCTTTGAACAGAAAAAGCAACCTCGAGGTCTCAAACCTTTTAGACCTAACTTGCTCATCAAATAGTTCCCTCGGATGGTAGACTATGACATGAGCATGCATAGCCTAATATTGTTGCTGCAGTTTTGGTGACATAGAAGCCAGCATTATATAGCTAGCCAACTCACTATCATCCAGTAGCTTCTTAGAAGCTTTATGATCTTCATCAGATGCATCTACAGTAAGGGGATCGGGAAGTGGTTCACTTAGGACATATCTTAGTTTTTTGAATTTGAGAACAATTCTCAAATTATGTAACCAATCTAAGAAGTTTGGTCCCGTGAGTTTATTGGAATCTAATAGGGAGTGTAGGTTCTTACTAGAAGACATCATAGTGATTCAATAACCTAGAACAACAAGAGAAAATGGTATAATGTACATTAATGCATATCGATAAGGGCTTTAATCATAAACATTATAAGTCTCGTTATTCTTATTCAAGTCCATAGCCCTCACTATGAATTCAAGAGAACTTACAATTTTCCTAATGGGTCGATATCTGATATCACCAAGAATAACCTAAGGTTTGCCTAACAAGCCATCTTAGGTCAATCAGTAGGTATCATTCATACCAATTGCATTTATTTATGCAACTATTGACTTGTGCCATCAACTATTGACTTAGCACACTCATTGGTTCATCAACTCTTGATTTGTATGCATCCTATGTATATAACCCAACTTCGCCTCTATCCACGTTGACCTTGGGTTTGCCCAACAAATCAACGCTTCCAGTTATGACCAATACATTAATTCGAAAATCTGATTTCCATGGTTTGAACATATTCGTGTAGAGCGGGCTTGAGTTTGCCCAACAACCCAACTCTAAAAGAACTCTAGTTCTTGCTATATCAATGGAAGGCATAAGTCCTAATATTTCAGTTGAGGGATTTATTCTTTGGTCCAATCAATACTTAGATGATCTTGAATATGTATATCACATATATACATTTAGATTATGGATAACTCAACTAAATTGAGCCTATATCTATAACTACCCTTAAAATGCATGTAATGCATGTATCACACAAAAGAGGTTTAATTTAGGTTGTGACTTGAGTACGTATCCAAAGTTTGTGATTTGATTTAACTCTAGAACCTGATTGGGTGCTAACGTATATCCAGAGTCTTATACACATTCTAAGGGTTTCTAGTAAAAAATTTCAGAACCTTATTCTCAGGAATTATTTATTAATAAATTGGAATAAGCCAACATATCGCATGTATATGACACTTGTTATATAACTTCTAACACAAGTCAAACATTACATCATGCATGTATAAGATAATCACTTTAACAAGTGTCGTGCATCTCATACACATTCATCTTGCATGTGCATGCATAAAATTTACAAAACCAATTTTTATAAAAATTAATATGGAATTTTCATGCATGCATGTTCATCAAATTTCCAGAATTTCCAGAACTTCATACATGCATCAAGTTGAAAATAAATTCGTAATAATATAGCAAATGACATTCAATTGCATTTTCTTTTTACAAAAACATAAAATAACATCTTACAAACACTTCTGTGAAAGAAAATCAGGAAAAAAATTCTATAATTATTATGAAATTTTCAAAGTCAGCACATGCATTAAGTTTTTTAGAAATTCCCAAAAATCAATCAACATATGGACAGTCTAGATATTAATTAGAAATAAAATAGTAAATGACATTCAACAGCAATTTACTTATACAAAAACATAATATAACATCTTATAAATATTTTTGCAAAATAAAATTAGAAAAAAATTTCTAGAATTTACACGAATTATTCCAAATCAATATGCAAGTTAGTCACAACCTAGCAACCACTTTACATATGTTCAAAACATCATTTATTACATGCATAAACTTGCTTTGATAACACTATAGGGTTAGCTATGGTTGCATGCATCATATGCATACATATACATTGGAAGTGTCAGAATCAAGATTCTGACACCATGATAACCCGAAACTACAAGATCATACATGTATGCATGGATATGTAAAAAACATGAAATAACAAAACTTTTTTACCTTTGTTTCTCCTCCTTTCTTATTTCTTCTCCTTGTTTGGGTAGTTACAAACACCACCCAAGAACACACAAAGATGGAAGATGAAATAATGCATAAGGGTGTTAGAACACCAAACTTGATGAATTCAAGTAGATGTTCAAATGAAAGATAAATCAAGGTTATCTTGCATGCATGTTGATTTATACAGCAATTGCATAAAGATAACTCAAGAACTCTTCTCACTCTCTCTAGAACTCTTCTACAGCCATTATCAACACGCTAATGTGTGTAAGAAATGATTAAGCCTTGTGCATATAAGTGAAGAACTCATTTATATACTGATTCCTGCCTTCTGTCACGATCGTGGCCACTTTTTTTTATTTGGCCAACCCATTTTTTAAAAGGATCACGATCGCGGCCTATGAGTCATGATTGTGGCCTACTTAAATTTGGAATACACACTTTGTTTTTCATCCAATCTTTTATGCATGTAACCCTTAAGTTCCCGGTTATTTAAGGCACTTGAATTAACTCTTAATTCAATTAAATCATGGTTCATGATGCCATTTTGCTGGAATATAAGTGAATTAACACATGAACTCTTCTATAGTTAATTTATGGCCCTTTTAAATTTGGCATACACACTTTTTTTTTCATTGGATCTTTTATGGGGTTATTTAAGGCGTTTGAACTAACTCTTAATTCAATCAAATCATGATTCATGATGCCATTTTGCTAGAATATAAGTGAATTAACACACAAACTCTTCGATATTTAATTATCCAACCTATGAACCTTTCTATAGATAATTACCGTGCAATTCTTCCTTTCACCATACTATACCCCACTTAGTTTGGAGAATGGGCTAAGTGTCAACTCCCACTAAACTGACTACGTCACATCTAGTCCAAGTGGTGTTAGTTCTTATCCTGGGGTCTCATTACTTTATGTGTCATTGAAGACTCTTTTCATGACACATAACTGCTATAGCCAAAGACTCTCGAGTAATGACCCCGATAAGAGGTTGTGGGTATTATCTCCTTCTATCAGAAGTGGTGAATTCTTTATTGGCTACCCAATTTCCTTCAAATACCAATAACTGTACCCAGTCACCACCCTAAAAATGACCTCATCATGAGATAACAAGGAATGATGTCAAAGTACAGGATTAGTTTCCAAGATACCCTTGAGTACCTCAATTCTAAGGATATTTGCACCATTACTATGATGAGATTAATCATTGACATTCGATAGATCAACCATGGGATAATCTCATAGCGGGTGATCCAGTGCACTTACAGCCCTTAATAAGCAACCACATGTTAACTCTAAATATATCATGTTTATAGGTTTTGAGATCCACTGCTTGATCAAATCAAGGAGTATAACATGTGCTAGTCTTTTTGGATTAATAATGTCCTGTCTTATTAATCCTATGACTAAAGATTATTTAGATCTAACATAATTACATATGATAGGAATCTCATTATTATGATCTCATCATGATTTCCTTCATGCTATGTTTTGTAGCATGGACTTCATTAATTCGATTTAAGATTAACATCAATTTATATATTAAAGAATATCAAATTAATGAAAAATGCCTTTCACTTTATTAATTAAAATAAAGTCAGTACAAAATTGCTAAAGGTGATTGCCTTTAGAGCACTACTCTAATAGGAACCCAAACATATCGTACATTATTTTGATGTTTAGCTCATAGGGTCATCCTCAAAACCTAAAACACATTTCTTTGGGATTTCTAGTTTCATAGGTAAGGGAAGTAAAGAATTCTAAAGTGAGCTCCTGATAAATAGGAAATTGGAAATGCATTAATTTGGCCCACTGAATTCTTTCAGCTAAGTTTTCTACCCTATCACGTAGTTCTAACCTATCATGCATTTCAAAATCAAAATATTTATGGACTACTATTTTTTTAGTGTTCAGGGACCAAAACAAATACCTTCCTCCTCTCAGTAAATCAGGAAGGGTGCTCTAAAATTCGCTGTTTTATTCCTTCTCCCTTGCCCTACTACTTGGTTTTATTCCCACTAATTGCTCTCACCTGGCTGATTGCTTAATGCACGACATATTGGTTTATGAAATTGGAAGAAATTTGGAAGTTTTAACATTAGTAGAGAGATGTGAGAGTTTTTGGGAGTAAAAATGAATGTGAGTGAAAAGTGAAATTAGAATTGAATATATAGGTGATTGGAGGGTAAATTGTTAAAATTTTAATTAAAATTAGCGTGACTTCTTTTCTACCCTGCCGCAAGCCACGATCATGGCCTTCTATTTTCTGCCAAATATTTTGATTTTTCTCTTCTTTCGTCTTTCTTCACTTTCCTGAAATCATTTTGCTCCTTACGGCTTTCACCTTTCTATTGCTTACTTCCTCTGTCATCAAATTTATATTAAAGTCCTCTGCCTTCCCAATTTTATTTGAAATCGAAACAACTAACTATGGAGTATAGACTTTCTAACAAAGAAAACAATCAAAGGAAATACAATTTCATGGGTTGCCTCCCATACAACGCTTCTTTTAACGTTGGTAGCTCAACATTCTATCTTTGGGAACTCATTTGGGATCAATTATAAGTAGCTTGATTCCACCAATTCTGTTCAACATCGATTTTGTAGCTAGTAAGTAAGTTACACATTGCAAAATAATCAAAAGGACAATATGGATAACATTATGAAAACCAATTAAGCTCAATAATGTCCTTTTTTCAAGTGAAAGGTCAACATAATAGGTGTTAAGTCAGAATTTTTGACTTCACGTATAAAGTGATTTTGATGACAAACAAAGATAAGACAGAATGAAAAGCAG
>JAOSBN010000008.1:42862423-42872791 GCA_027563595.1 Erythroxylum suave
GCTTCTTGAATCTTGATAACCGTTATTTAGTTGAGTTCTGTAACTAACTCCAACTAACTAACTGTCTGACGTACTAGCATATCTTCTACTTTGTATCATCTGTGTTTTCATCTTCTTCTGTATCTTTTGCTTCTTCTGTGTTCTGCGCTTCTTCTGTGTTTTCACTTCTTTTGTGTTTTGCATGTCTTCTGTGTTTTCACTTCTTTTGTGTTTTGCGCTTCTTTTGTGTTTTCACTTCTTCTGTGTTTTGCGCTTCTTCTGTGTTTTGTGCTTCTTCTATGTTTTCACTTCTTCTTTGTTTTGCGCTTCTTCTATGTTTTCACTTCTTCTGTGTTTTGCGCTTCTTCTGTGTTTTGTGTTTCTTCTATGTTTTCACTTCTTCTGTGTTTTACGCTTCTTCTGTGTTTTCACTTCTTCCATGTTTTGCGCTTCTTCTCTGTTTTGCGCTTCTTCTCTGTTTTCACTTCTTCTCTGTCTCCACTTCTTCTGTGTTCTGTGTTTCTTCTGCAAACTTAACAAACTTATCAAAATCGTTCATTTATTTCTAACATTATCATTATTTGATTGCCATCAAAATTAATCATTGTGAAGTCCTCTTGACTTAATAATAAATTCAGGGCACAATGGTGGCCCTCACCCCATGATCGTGGCATGGTAAGAATATGATTTTGTCACGATCGTGGTGGGATCACCACGAAAGAGTTAGGATTGTATGTATGATAAGACTAAGTGAATGATGATGAATTAAATGAGTATAGTTTTGAGAGTCTAATGCAATCAATATGGTGGTTGAATTAGTATGTAATGAAGTTGAATAAATGATGTGATGCTGGAAAATTAAAAGTGAAATTTATGTTAGAATGTGTGTTGAATTCGTAAAAGAAATGAGGAAGTAAATGCAGGGTATGATCGTGGCCCTCACCCCACGATTGTGGACTGGCAAGAATATGGTTCTGCCATGATCATGGCCAGTCGATCATGGGTAGACATATAGAATAAAAAGCTTGTCTTTTGAGTTATGTTTGAACCAACTTATCCTAAGGTACTTCCTTATGATGTATGTAGGCTTGAATGAGATCTTGAATGAGCCTAGCATGATGCTTGAATAAGTGATTAAATGTGAGATATGTTTAGAGTAATAAATGAGGTTATAACATAGTGAATGAATTGTTGGTATCAAAGTATTAAAATCTGGAAAATTATGAATGCTAATATTATTCAAAGAAGACGAGAAATGTGTATTAAGTAAAGGTTAATGAGAATTGAATAATTTGGGGATCTTATAATGCCAGAAAAGGAATTGCAGAGCATATATGTGATAGATATGTGATTGATGATATTAGAATGACCAAGTTCTCAGAAATGTATACCTAAGTGCAATCTTGATATATACAAATGTTGATGTTTAAATGATCAAGAGGTGTGATTAAGGGTGAACACCCATAATAGTCAATTTGAGCATACATTATACATTACACATATACATATATTTATAATTGAATGTTTATGTAACTGTGCAAATTATTAATGTGTGTACAGTATGTGTATTGCATGAAGTTAATACATAGGACCAAATGCCAGTGTCCAGACGTTTCTGGATCATGGAAGCTAATGCTAATCTAGAGCATATTATGAGTTGACCTAGACAGTTTTACATTAAATGAATGTTCTGTTTCAAATTTCTGCATTGATTTATTTCTGATGTGAATGTGATTATGATAATTCTAGACATTAATGGTCCGAGGAGTTTGATAAATTTGAACATATTGGAAGTGCTTCATTGAATGTGAATGAGTAAGAAATAAGTGATTCTTAACATATTTGTTGAATGCCATAATTAGGTCTGATGATATATGAAAGTGAACGTGTAAAATGATCATAAGCGACTAATTGATATATGAGATTTGAGGCATCCCACTACATGAATACATGAATAGATAAAGGCAGTTATTATTAGAGTAGCCACCGAAAAAGAGCTTAAAGCTCATAATGTGATTAAGAGCCAAAGGCTTATTATGTATGATGAGCCTGGTATCCCCAACGGATACAAGATAGTTATTAATGAGCCCGGTATCCACAATAGATACGGGACAGTTACAGGCACTCAGTCATAACAATTTAACAACTGAAAGTTAGTCTCATGAGCATTGCATATGTATGTGATATGTTTGTTTTAAATGATCATAATGATTTGTTCGAATTGATCTGAATGTGAAATATGAAATAAGTGAACAAGGATGATGTTTGATGTTATAAGATGGTTAGTGAAGTGATGTGCCTTATGCAAAGACGTAAATTGTTTGTGAGCTATGTGTGTTATGTGATATGAGTGAACCATCAAGGATGGTTCGCTCAATAAATTCGCAAAACTCACCAAATTGCAACGTTGTCTTTCAGGTTCAGGGGACACCTAATTAGACTACCTGGAGTACAACCACTGCATTCGAATAAGAGTTTGATGTCAGGATCAATTGGCATTTGCATACATTTTCTATTATTTTTTATTAAAAACTATATTCTGCAAATACTGTACCATGTGTATGTGAAAAATTTTGCTATGTAATAATAGTTATGACTTGGAAGCGTTTTGTAATTGTAATGGGCCTAACTGAGTACTGGAATTCTGATGATATATTTTTTATTTATAACATTTGTAATTGGAAATGTTTATGAATAAAATGGGCTAAAATGAGTTTTGTTTCTAAAAGTATGTGTTAATCGTAAACTGGAATGAGTATGATTGACTGACTATCCTAACATGCCACCCTCATAGAGTATGTTCTCGAATACCAACAGTATGTACGGGAATAAGCATTATGAGAGTGGGGTGCTACATAAATGCTAGGTAATATTTTCCATAATGGAATGGGGAACTGTAGGCTTAACGATAAAGAGTTTAAACCTACAAGGAGAATAAACAATGCCAAAGGGGCTAAGATGGAAAACCCTAAATAACTTTGGTTTAATACAATGTAAAGGGCATAAAAAAACTAAATAAGCAACAATCCCTTAGAGGATTTATTTTAGAAAACTAACCTAGTATTATTGTCATATTGGTATCAAAAGTGAGTAAAGGAAAGTTCCAATGCTCAGAGCTAACTAAAAATTAGTGGAATTTTATCTCTAACCACCAGGATCATCATTATGATCGTTGGTAGGTGTGCATTAGGTTATGTTTTTATAGGAATTTGCATGTGTTTTCTAGTATAAGTGTTGTTTATTGTTTTAGTTTAGGATTTATTTTGTATGTTTTCATTAAGTTTGATTTCCATTATTGTTCTTATGTATTTGATACTAATTGAGGGTAAGAATTGACTATTTTTGTGTAGGAAAGAAGAGGGAGCAACTTGGAGGTTGAGCAAAAGATCAAATAAGAGAAGACAATAAGAGTGGTTATGTGCCCAATTCCCACGTTCATGGGAATTACAGAAGAAATGAGGAGTGCTTGTGACCAATTGCCACACTCATGGGAATCATGCAAATTCCCATGGATGTGGAATTGTAATTTGAGGCAATCTGCGAGGCTTCAATTACCCTAGGGTTTTTAGACTATTTAAATAGAACTAAGCCTCCATCTTCAAGGGAGATGACAACCACCTATAAAAACACCATCCTTGAGTGAAGAACACATGTTTGGAGTATTGAGGAAGGATTGAAGACAAGGATCATCATCAAGATTGGGCAAAATATCACATCCACACCAAAATTCCATATTTTGGCAAAGAAGAGTAGTCTTTCTATTCAATTTTCTATTGTGTTAACCTCTTCCTTTCTTTGTAAAAATGGTTTATTTAATTGTTGATGATGTTATGGAGACCATGTCAGGTTGATTTTATTTTAGGGATTGCTTTTGAACTATTTTATTGAACTCCTATTTTATTGAATTGAATGCAACTATCTTTGTTGATTGTTGATTGTAATTGTCAACTTAGAGCAAATCGTGAGAGTGAGATGAAATTCGTGTAGGCTTGTAGAACGAGAGTTGGTGACCTATAGACTAGCAATCATCATGTTAATTGAATAGTTAGAAGAGAGGTCTCAACTAGTCAATTGATCACCTATAGGATAGTTTAATAACTAGTTGAATCGGTAGATTCATTGGCTAGGTTGAGAGATTGTCCAATTGATTCCCATTAATTCAATTAGGGACAAATAGATACACCTTGAGAGAGGGTGATTAGTACATTCGAAAATCTAGGGTGAGACATATTTCAATTGATAAAATAGGAGGGAGACAAAATAGGGAAAAAGTAATCTCTAGTATTTCGATTCTTGAATTCAAAATTTCTACAATTTTGGTATCATCCATTGTTTGCATTAGTCTTTTAATTTTAATTTTAATTTAATGTTCCATATTATTTTCGTTAAACAATTTCATTTCTTAAGCAAAGCTATGTCTAAACTAAGCGGTGTCTAGGCATCAATCCCTGTGGGATCAATGTCTGCTTTGTTTAACTACAAGTCACGACCCGTTCAATTGTGATTTTTGAGCGTAAAACAAGTAGATAGGTTTTATCTTCAACATGTTTTTGGCATCATTTCTAGGGATTAATTGTTGAGCATCACGTTTGATTCATATTACTTTTATTTAAGAGTTTTTGATACTTTTCCTTATGTAATTGCAGGTGCATGAACATAAGGAGCACACCAAGGACAAAAGAAGCAACAAAAGACGAATTTCCCGACATTAAAAAGCATGAAAGAGTAATAAGAAGGGAGAAGTGTCTAAATTTTTTGAACCAAGAGATGGCTGAAGAAGGAGAGCAAGGAGGACCAGAGCGAACATTGATGGATTTCACGAGGCTAGGATTTAGTCCTCAAGGAGTGGCAAGGTCGGTAGTTTCGATGAATAATTTTGAGATAAAACCGATGCTGCTCAACATTCTACAAAATAGTGTGAAGTTATATGTACTATCTAATGAGGATCTGAATTCCCATATTGTAAACTTCTTGGAAATTTGTGACACTTTCAGATTCAACAGAATGTCTGATGATGCGGTGGAGTTGAGACTATTTTTATTCACGTTGAAGGATCATGCTAAAGCATGGTACAATTCCTTGAATTCAGGCCAGATCATGACTTGGGAGTAGTTCGCCCAAGCATTCTGCACCAAGTATTGATAAGGACGACGAGAATTATTATGGAGATAAAAAATTTTTAGCAGAGCAATGAAAAATCTCTCTATGAAGCTTGGGAGAGATTTAAGGAACTTCAAAGAAGTTGTCCACATCATAACCTCTCGAAGAGTTTTGACTTCAAACATTCTATATTGGAGTGAATCCGAGCATAAGAGGGACAATTGATGCAGTAGTCAAAGGTTCACTGATGAGGAAGACGGTGGAAGCAACTTATGATTTGTTGGAAGAGTTGGCAAGCAACAGATGCATATGGTCAAGCGAGAGGAGTAGACTAGGACAGAAGGAATAAAAAGGTATGATACCTATTGACTCAGTTACTCTTTACAGGCTCAGATCACGGCTTTGATGAAGCAGTTGAACAACATGTAAGGAGTGTCTACCTTAGCAATCAAGGCAATACAAGCATAATGTGAGTTGTGAGGGGAGAACAACCACAGCTCAGCGGAATGTTTTCTATTAGGAGCTGGCGGGATCGAACAAGTAAGCTACTAAGGCCAACCATAGTGAGGTAACAACCCATTTTCAAATACATATAATCCAGGTTAGAAAAACCACCCAAGCTTTTCTTAAAGTAACAATAATGCAGGTGGCCAACAAAGATCACAAGGACCGCCAGGATTCCAGTAAGAGCAAATCGGAGCGTTATAAAACAAGTTGGACAAGTTTATGAGATGTTTAGTTCCAAACTGGCAGTTCAAGTACAGAATCATAAAAAGATGTATGAAAGCCAGGAGGAAAATCAACAGCGGATGGAGGAAAAATTCGATCAGATCGTGAAGAACCATGCCTCGCCAATCCATAACTCGGAAGTCAAGGTACGTCAACTTGCTGATGCTTTATTTTCTTGAAATTCCAAGGGAGCAACTCAAATCAATTACAGTTCTAAGTGGCAAGAAAATGGAAGAACCAATTGCAAAAAAAGACGGCCACAAAAAAGAGAAAAGTACAAAGATAGAAGAAGAAAGGGGAGAGGGCAGGCCGTATGTACCCCCACCACCGTACAAGTCCAAACTCCTATATCTATAAAGAGTGAAGCAATATCAGATGGCTAACTAGTTTTCCAAAATTTTAGAGAAACTGAAGAAGCTATAGATTAATTTGTCATTGGTGGAAGCTTTGGAGTGCATGCCCAAGTATGTGAAGTTTTTGAAGGATATAGTCATGCATAAACATACTTGGGGGGATAATTAGATAGCTACATTGATGGAGAACTATAGTTCTTTTATTTCAAGTCAAATGCCTTTAAAATTGCAAGATCTAGGGAGCTTTACTATTTCATGTGTTGTTGGCAATTTTGAATTTTCCAAATGTTTATGTGATTTAGGTGTAAGTATTAATTTGATGCTTTTGTTTATTTTCAGGAAATTAGGATTAGGAGAGGTCAAGTTGACTTCCATACCATTTAACTTGCGGATCAATTAATAAAATGGTCATTTGGAGTTGTGGAAGACGTATTAGTAAAAGCAGATAAATTTATAATTCCGATTGATTTTGTTGTGTTGGATTTTGAGACTGATAAAAATTGTTCGTTAATTTTGGGTAGGCCCTTTATGAATACTGGTAGGGCATTAGTTGATGTTCATGAAGAAAAACTTGTGTTAAGAATTGGTGGGGAGCAGGTTGAGTTTAATATGACAAAATCTTTGAAGAAACAGATGGATGGAAATGTGTGTATGAAAATTGATGTAGTAGATGAGTGTGTGAAGGAAATTAAAGAAGGAATAGATGAGGTGAATGGAGTACATAAAGGTGAAAGTGCGAAGGAAGAGGATGGATGTGAGGAAGTGGAGCTAGAATGACTAAAGAGAGCTGGTGCACTTACACCTACCATTAAACCCCCTACTGTAGAGCTTAAACCTTTACCTTCCCATTTGAGATGTACCTTTTTAGGAAAGAACCACACTTTACCTATCATTATCTCAAATGAATTAAATTGTGAGTAAGAAGGGAAAGTGGTGGAGACTGTTAGGAAAAGGATGACAGCTGTAGGGTGGCAAATTTCTGAAATTCGAGGGATTAGCCCCATGTGATGATGCACAGGATTAACCTGGAAGAAGGTTGTTAAACTGTGAGACAACGACATAGAAGGTTAAATCCGAATATGCAAGAGGCTATAAAGAAGGAAGTTGTGAAACTTCTGGATGTAGGAATAATTTACCCAATTTCGGATAGTGAGTGGGTGAATCCAGTACAGTGTGTGTCAAAGAAGGGTTGCATGATGGTGGTAGAAAACGAAAAATGAGAATAGATTTTGACTAGGACTTTCACAATTTGGCGAGTGTGCATTGACTGTACGAAGCTTAATTTGGCAACCAAGAAGGATAATTTTCCTTTACCTTTTGTGGACCAAATGATTGAGAGAGTGGCTGGTCATGCTTTTTATTTCTTTCTGGATGGATACTCAGGGTACAATCAAATATTTATATATGTAGAAGACCACTTTTACATGTCCATATGGAACTTTTACATATCGGAGGATGCCTTTTTGTTTATGTAATGCAGTTGCTAAATTTCAAAGGTGTATGATGGCCATATTTATAGACATGAATGAAAATTTTATGGAGGTATTTATGGATGATTTTTCTGTCTTTAGAGAATCTTTTGGTCATTGTTTGTTGAACTTAGACAAATTGCTTCAAAGATGTGAGGAGTCATATTTAGTTTTGATTTTGGAAAATTGTCATTTCATGGTCTAAGAGGGAATCGTATTAGGCCATAAGACTTTATATAAAGGGATTGAAATGGATTGAGCTAAGACAGAAGTAAGTGAAAAGTTACCACCTCTGTCCAACGTCAAGGGTGTCTGATCTTTTCTTAGTCATGCAGGGTTCTAACGATGATTCATTAAAGATTTTTCTCTCATTGCAAAACCCCTGATTTATCTATTGGTAAAAGATGTGTCTTTTGTTTTTAATGACGACTGTTTGAATGCTTTTAACAGGTTGAAGAAGGCACTCATAATAGCACCAATTTTGACATCGCAAGATTGATCTCTTCCATTTAAGATTATGTGTGACGCAACCGACCACACTATTGGGTGTGTACTAAGTTAGTGGAAGGAGAAAAGATTGCATGCTATCGATTACGGAAGTCAGAAGTTGGCAAGAGCACAATTGAATTACATAACTACCAAAAAAGAACTACTTGTGGTGGTATTTGCTAGTGAAAAATTATGTTCTTATTTGTTAGTCTCACAAGTTATTGTGTTTACAGATCATGCAGTAGTACGTTATCTTTTTACTAAGAAGGATGCCAAGGCTAGGCTTATTTGATAGGTACTCCTGGTCCAAGAGTTCAATATTGAAATCAAAGACCAGAAAGGAGCAGAAAATGTCGTACGAAATCACTTATCGAGGCTTGAAGTTGAATATCATGAAGAGAAATAGGAAATTAAGGAAAGCTTTCCTAATTATGTTTTGATGATGGTAGATAAGCCTTTCCTTCCCTGGTTTGCAGGTATTGTAAACTACCTCTTAGGTGGTATTCTTCCATCTGATCTATCTTATCAACAAAGGAAACATTTCCTATTTCAATGTGCTCATTATATTTGGGATAAACATATATACTATATAAGATCTGTGATGACAGTTTAATTCGCAAGTTTGTTCTTGAAGATGAAATGCTTGAGATTTTAACTCAATGTCATAGCTCATCGTATGCAGGACATTATGGAGCTAACAAGACTGTTGCACAAATTTTGGAGTGTGGATTCTATTAGCCAACATTGTTTAAGAATGTTTGAGATTTTGTGCTCAAGTGTGATGTCAAAGAGTTGGCAACATATCAAAGAGAGATGAAATGCCACTTTTGAACATAATGGAGGTGGAGATATTTGATATATGGGGTTTGGACTTCATGGACCATTTCCACCCTCTTAAGGCAATACCTATATCTTAGTTGGAGTTGATTATGTGTCCAGATGGGTCGAAGCAGTCACCGCTCCAACCAACAATAGCAAGGTGGTTCAGAAGTTCATTAAGAAGATTTTTACTAGATTTAGGTTTCCTAGATCAATCATAAGTGATGGGGAAGTCACTTTAACAACAAATTGTTTGAGAACCTTCTGAGAAGATACAACGTACATCATAGAGTGGCTACCCCATACCATCCCCAAACTAGTGGTCAAGTGGAGGTGATGAATAGAGAGCTAAAAAAGATTTTGGAGAAGACAGTGAACAATTCAAGAAAAGATTGGTCATTGAAACTAGACCATGCACTGTGGGCTTATAGAACAGCTTTCAAAACCCCCATAGGTACAGCACCATATCAGCTTGTATATGGAAAGGCATGTCATTTACCATTGGAGTTGGATCATAGAGCATATTGGGCAATAAAGAAATTGAATATGGATTGGAAGTTGGTAGGAGAAAAGCAATTATTACACCTTAACGAGTTGGAAGAGTTAAGGTATGATGTAACATCCCGTTACCCATGTTGAGGCTAGATTAGCAAATATGAGAGATTAGTAAGAAATTAGAAAATGCATTTCATGCTCATACTCTTGAATGTCGAATTTTTGCACATGAAAATAATTGTACATGCATTCATAGACATTCCGGCTATAATTAATTTCTAATTGAATTATGAATGTGATTTTGTTGACAATTGTGGCTTTTAATTGTTGAAAATTGATTTAGAGAATGATTTTAGTGATTTAGAATTATTGGAGAATTTTAGGAAACTTTCAAAAATTTTGGAAATTTTTGGACTAGGAAAAATACCAAGTGGCAAGACAATTGACAAATGGCAGTAGAAATAAATGTCAAATGACAATAGAAATTTTTATATAGGATTTTGGGATTTAATGACTTATGTTATTAAAATTTGGAAGAAAATTGGATTAGAAATTGAAGTCAAATAGACTAGTTATCTAAGGACGGACAAATGGAGCTATAAGAAAGTGACATGACATGTCACTTGCCACATCACTTATAACCCACAATTGTTTTATTAAAAGACTACACTTTACATTGTTCTTTTTTTCATTTGTTCTTGCTCTCTTCGTTCTTCATCTTCTCCACTTTTTTCTCTCCACCTACGAAACTCCTACTAACCTCCATCAAGTTGATTTTTGGCCATAATATCATACTAGTCACATAAATAGCTTGCTACCTTCTTCTTGCTACTAAAAGATCCAACCTAGTCTACCTTCAAAGTTGATGAACGTGGGATGCTTGGGAGCTAGGGTTGAGTGAGATTTGGAAGAGTTTGGAGCTAAACCTAGTAAGT
>JAOSBN010000008.1:42872891-42900253 GCA_027563595.1 Erythroxylum suave
GTAAGAATTGACTATTTTTGTGTAGGAAAGAAGAGGGAGCAACTTGGAGGTTGAGCAAAAGATCAAAGAAAAGAAGACAAGAAGAGTGGTTCTGTGCCCAATTCCCACGTCTGTGGGAATCATGCCAATTCCCACTGGATGTGGGAATTATAGAAGAAATGAGGAGTGTCTGTGAGCAATTCTCATGCTTGTGGGAATTATGCAAATTCCCATGACCATGGGAATTGTAATCCGAGGCAATCTATGAGGCTTCATTTAATATAGGGTTTTTGGACTGTTTGAATAGAATTAAGCCTCCATCTTCAAGGGAGACGACACCCACCTATAGAAATACCATCCTTGAGTGAATAACACATGTTTGGAGCATTAAGGAAGG
Organism: Erythroxylum suave; assembly: GCA_027563595.1. Classification (NCBI taxonomy): domain Eukaryota; kingdom Viridiplantae; phylum Streptophyta; class Magnoliopsida; order Malpighiales; family Erythroxylaceae; genus Erythroxylum; species Erythroxylum suave. Next base: position 42,873,268 of record JAOSBN010000008.1, read on the forward strand.
ATTGAAGACAAGGATCATCATCAAGATTGGGCAAAATATCACATCAACACAAAAATTCCATATTTTGGAAAAGAAGAGAAGGAGTCTTTTTATTTAATTTTTTGTCATGTTAACCTCCTCCTTTCTTTATAAAAATGGTTTATTTGATTGTTGATGATGTTATGGAGACCATGTTAAACTGATTTTATTTCATGGATTGCTTTTCAAATATTTTGTAGAAATCCTATTTTATTGAATTGAATGCAATTGTCTTTGTTGATTGTTAATTTTAATTGTCATCTTTCATCAAATCGAGAGAGTGAGTGAGATGAAATTCTTGTAGGATTGTACAACGAGAGTTGGCCATTCATAGACTAGCCATCATCATGTTAATTGAATAGTTAGAAGAGAGATCTCAACTAGTCAATTGATCACCCATAGGATAGGTTAATAACTAGTCGAATCGGTATAGTCATTGGGTAGGTTGAGAGATCGTCCAATTAATTCCCATTAATTCGATTAGGGACAAATAGTTACACCTTAAGAGAGCATAATTAATACGTTCAGAAATCTAAGGTGAAACATAATTCAATCGATAAAATAGGAGGGAGACAAAATAGGGAAAAAGTAATCTTTACTATTTCGATTCTTGAATTCAAATTTTCTGCAATTTCGGTATTGTCCATTGTTTGCATAAGTATTTTAACTTTAACTTTAATTTTAATTTTAATTTAATTTTCCTGATTATTTTCATTAAACAATTTCGTTTTTTAAACAAAGCTGTGTTTAAATTAAGTGGTGTCTAGGCATCATTCCCTGTGGGATCGATATCTGCTCTGTTTAACTACAAGTCATGACCGTTCACTTACGATTTTTGAGCATAAAACAAATAGATAGGTTTTACCTTCAACAATCGTATACTTCTACCTTCGTTATAAGAATTATTAAGGTGGATATCATCAACTCTAATGATTATTATATACTTATAGTCGTGAAGTTCTTACAGGAGAACATCATAATTGCAGTTAAGTATATGTATTGTTTGAACTAATGTTTTCAAAGATGGCTATGGCATAAACTCTAGAGTATACATCAGATTATTAACTCCCCAATTTATGAGATTTCACATCACAATATATTTTGTAAATTATGTTGGAAATTATTTTTCAGGAATTTTTTTAATGATTTAAAAGATTATATTTAACTATTGAAAGTCACAAATTTAAAGTCTAAAGGATGTTTCCATACATGAAGTAACAAAAATGCCACTAATTAGAATAAAATAAAGAAATTAGATACAGTAATACAAAATAATGAGTGGTTGGCTAAGCTTTTTTAAAGTAAAGCTACATCTCTAAATCCTCTACTATCTAATCACTCCATTATTGTAATACACGATTTATTTCTAATAACAAAAGATGTTTTGTAACATCCCATTATCCCACGATATGGGTTAAAACATTAGGATATTGTGTATGAGAGATTATTGAGAAATTATGAAGTGCATTTCATGCTCATGCATAATATAGCATACACATACATGTGAATATTAATGTTTGCACATGTTAAAATGAATCTCCATGCATTCCTTGACATTTTTTTGGGTATAATTGATTTATAAAGGTGATTTTGTTATGAATTTTTTTTCTTGAAAAATCAATCTGGTGATAATGATTATCGATTTAGAACTTTAAGTGAAATTTAGAAAATTTCTAAAAATTTGGGTATTTTTGGACTACGAAAAATGTCAAGTGGCAGGATAATTAATAAATGGTAATAGAACAATTGTCAAAATGACAATGGAAAATTTGATAAATGACCTTAGGAATTATTAACAAGTGTCATTGAAATTTGGGAGACAATTGGAGTAGAAATTGGAGATAAATGGACTAGTTAAATAAAAGAACCTAGTGTACACCTATGGAAATTGGACATATCTTTAACCCATGATTCTTTTAACTTTGAAAAAACATTAAATGGTTTTGTATCTTGCCTTTTCTTCCTCTCTTCATAATCTTCTTCATTTTTCTTTTTTTCACGATTTTGGTTCACCCATCTTCATCCATATTACACCTTGCTTTTATCTTTTGCTACTTCCATCTTGTTGCCTTCTTCATCTTGTCTCAAAACCTAACCTAATCCACCCTGGAAAGCTAATAATCATGAGCATAGAAGATTAGGGTTTCTTGGTGATATTGAAGAAGCTTAAGAGGAAAGTAAGTTATACTTGATCTTTATGGGTAATGTTAAATGAAACGAATATGATGAGTAATTTGAGATTGATGATTATGATCATGAATTTGATACTTTTGTTTTAACGTGGGTGGTGACAATAATAAAGAGATTATGTTTTAATTTTTCTGGGTTGATGTATGCATAAGTGGTTTTATTAAGAAGCAATTATGATGATAAAAATTTAATTGATGAATGATTATGAACAATGGGGTTTAAAATATGATCAATTGTGGATGAAGAGGTAGATGGAGTTATGTCTTCTTTTTATGTTATAAGGAATGATAAATTATGTGTTTTGAGTAAAGAAGAAGGGTGTATTTTTGTATCTTGAAATGAGATGAATTAAAGTAATAATTAGGGTCAAAATAAAGGTGTTAATGAAGTAGAAAATGTGCAGAAAGTTGATGATGGAAATTTGGAAATGAATTGTTTGATACTATGAATGACACATTATGGAGAAAGGATAGGATTGCATGAATTATAATATATAGTTGAAGATGATAAATCAATTGATTAGAGGTTTGATAGTTGAATGCAATCAAATTGGTATTTGAATTATTGTGGAATGATGTTGTGTTAAAGGTAATGAATTTTGGAAATTTGGTGTGATATTGTTGTTAAAATATGTTTTGAATTCAGATGAATGGGAAGGAAAATGGTAGATCACGATCATGCTTCCCTATGATTGTGACCTGAACAAAAAAATGTTTATGTCACGATCATACTTCCCTATGATCGTGACATTTTCTGAGAAAAGTGATTGTGCTTCCCTACGATCGTGACCTTTTTTAAGAAAATATTTCTACCACGATTGTGCTTCCCCACGATCATGGCCAGGATTATAGAGAAAAAAGTTGTCTTTTAAGTTTCTTATAAACCAATCAATGCTAGGTTGCTTCCATATGAGGTATTCAAGTTTAAATGAGATCTTGAATGACCCTAGTTAATATTGAATGTGGTGATTAAAGCGGAGAAAGAGTATTAGGTATTAAAGGATGATTGGAAGACAATGTTAATTGATTTTAAGATGTGTATTAAGGAAATATCCCTAGGAATTGTCATTAAACATGCATTATACATAACACATATATATGTTTATATGATTGATAATTCATATGAATGTGCAAAGTAGTAATATGTAAATGTATGTGCTTGCATGATATAGAGGAGCAATTAGAGTGACAACTTCCAGAGATTGCTGGGACTTCAAGACAATAAGCTAAATGGAGCAACTACAAGTAACCTAAGATTGCTTGTTTGTTAAATTATGTATTGAATTATTATATATGATGTGTAAGTTCTGATTCTGGACATTAAATTTCTGAGGCGTTTGATGCATGAATAACATATTAGAAGTGCTCATTGAATGCGAATTTGATTGACTAGATGATTCTCAACTTGTATGTTGAATGCCAGACTAAGGTCCGATGACAAATGTGAATGAGAAAGAGAATGTGATTGTGATTGATTGAACGTAATGATTGAATACGTGTGGTGCATTTCATTACATGAATGTATGAAAGATAAAGGTAGTTGTGACTAAAGTCGCCAGTGAAGAAGAGCTTAAAGGTCATAATGTTGTAAGAGCCTCTAGCTCACTATGCAAAATGGGCCATGTATCTCTAATAGATAAGGGATAATATTAATGAACTCGGTATCTACAATGGATATGGGACAGCGAAAAAGACACTCGGTCACAAAAATAAAATAAACAAATGTGAGTCTCACGAACATTGTATATACACATGATATGTATGATTTGAATGATTGCAATGTATTGATGAATTGTGTTGACTGAAAATTGTGAAAGCTTATGATTAAAGTATTTTGTGATGTTACATGTTGACAATTTGAATTATATGAATTATGTGATTGTATGAATTTTTGTGATGTGTGATATGAGTGAACCATCGAGGATGGTTAACTTACAGAGTTCGCAAAACTCACCAAAATTGCAACGTTAACTTTTCAGGTTCGAGAGTGATGACTTAACTTCTAAGGCAACTTTGAAGAAATCTAGTACAAATTTTGGATAGAAGACATGGCTCAAAGGTCGGTCAGCTACGATTAAAGGATTTAGACTAAATTTTTGTTAATTCCTCATGTATGTAACATATTTTGTAGATAGAGCTGTTGACTCTGATAGGTTGTTATTATATAAACGTGGAAGTTGTATATGATGCTAAATTGTAAATCATGGTTTATGAAATGAAATGAGGAAGTTTTAGGTTTTAGACATTGTGGTATTTATGTTTTTAATTTTTGATGCCACGAGATAAGTGAAAGTGATATAGTTAGCGTGACATTTCCATCTGGCATGTGCACGAACATCTAACAGATATACGTACACGTCAGATGGGAGTGGGGTGCTTCAGTTGGTTGGTATCAGAGCTAGGTTTAGCATCCATTGGGACATAGGAGTGTTAGGCGTGAAATATCGTGAGAATTTACGGATGGTACTCAAAGTTATTGTTTATTATAGGTCATCCGCCATAGGTGATCAAGTTGGAAGGTTAGCTGACATAAATGATCTAGAGCTAGTAGGAGCTAGTAAGGAGTCTTCTGTGTGTCAACCTGAGGGAATGCCTCCGAGAATTACCAAAAGGGGGAAAAGGAGGTATGACAAACTGGCAAAGCAGGGACCTATAGACTTCTAAGGAAGTACTGACCCTGTAGAGGATGAGGGATGGCTAAAGAGAATGACGAGGATTTTTATCCAAATGGATTGCGATTCATATGAGAAGTTCGACTATGCTATTTCTTTACTATAAGGCTAGCTTACCAATGATGGAAAACCGTTCCAGGCAGTAACACCAGGCCTTGTAACTTAAGGTAGGAAGACTTTTTGAGAATATTCAAGGAGAACTACATGCCCAAAATCTACCTAGACAAAGAATGAAGGAATTTTTGGATTTGAAGCAGTACAATTATCTGTAGCTGAGTATGAGATTAAGTTTAACGGGTTGATGGGGTATGTTACTACGTTGCTTCCTATTGAGGAAGATAAGTATCGGAGATTCGAAGACGAGCTGAATATGGAGATCCAGATGAGATTAGCCATTTCTAACTTATGTAGTTTTTTAAAACTATGGGCTGTCTCGATCTGAATTGAGCAATTATTGAATGACAGTCAATTTGAGTATAGATCAGAGTCTAGACTAAAGAGGCCACATGAATATCAGGGCAGTTCTAGCAAAAGGTTTAGCAAGCCTCAAAATTGAGCTTTTAGACCACCGGCTAGATCAAGATAGTTAGGTTTCAGACAAAGGGGTAGTTTTGTTCAGTCTGGCAGTGGAAGAGGTTTAATATCGGGTCAGTTACTAACCTATGAGCACTATAGGAAGGAGCATGGTGGGGAATGCTGGAAATTATCTGGAGCTTTCCTTTGATGCGGCTCATTCGAGCATCATATCAGAGATTGTTTTATTGTGTTTAGAGCACAGTTTGGAAAGAGAGGAGGAGGAGTAACAAAGACTTATGTCCAACAAAGCTGAGCTAGTGGGTCTAGGCAGAGAGGTCGTGGTAGAGGCAGAATGAGCTCTAAGAGTCCTACTGTTAAGACTAAGGTGCGGATTAACCAACCACAATCTTAAACCTAGTATATGTAATGACTAGACAGGAGGCTCAGGATTCTCGAGATGTCCTTACAAGTGTGTTACTTATATTTGCTTCTGAGGCTTTTGCATTGCTAGATCCTGGCTCTACGTATTCCTTTATCGTACCGCATATGGCATCTAGGTTGCATTGTTATAGGGAGCTACTGAGATATGGATTAGAGGTGAGTACACCAATAGGTATACCATAATAATAGGATAAGTTTACAGCAGCTGTCTGATTCGAATTGATCAGACAGAACTGGAGGCAGACTTAATTGTGTTACAGTTAAAGGAAATAAATGTTATCCTAGGCATGGATTAGCTCACTACTCATAGAGCCATCATGAATTGCTATACAAAGGAGGTAATATTAGAATCTCCTAACTAGCCAAAAGTAGTGTTTAGAGGTATTAGTCAAGTAGAGTCAGCCAGGTTGATCTCATTTATCGATGCCTTGAGGTTGATGCAAGGGGGATGTAAGGCTTATTTGGCCCATGATAGTTGTGATTTGCATTGTGTTTTAGGGTTCAATTTGTTAAGGATTTAGTGTTGAATTGAGTGTGTGTTTATGTGTTAATTGTGTTAGTTTATGTGTTTAAGTGTTTTTATGGGTTAGTGTGAGTCTTTGAGCTTAAATGTTAAAATTTTGAGGTACCTTGATGTGGTTGTTAGTGTTTCAGGGTAATGTAGAATATTCAAGGAGTTTCTGACCAAAGACATAGGCCACAATCGTGTACAACAGGCCACGATTGTGACAGAAAGGGACAAGCCAGCAACAACCAGGCCACGATTGTGCACTTGGGGCACGATCGTCACAAAGAGTTTCCATTTAGGCTATGATTGTGGACATTAGGCAATGATCGTGACAGAGAGGTTTACGTGCTAGACACGATTGTGGCCGATAAGGCAACGATCATTGGGTTGCATTGGGTTGATCCGAAAACTTGATTTTTGTAAGACTTTTTGGACCGTTTTGACCCTAATTAAACCTATGGCTACCAAAGTATAAATAGAACATTACAAGATAGAAGTAAAGCCTAGAGAGTCATGCAAGAGAGCTTCACATCAACCAAATTTTGAAAAAAACCTAGAGAGTTATTGAGAGATTAAGGAAGAAGATGAAGTAAGAGAGGCATAGTGATGAAGCTTGATGTGACGTACTTCCCAAAGCAGGTGGTTTCCCGCAGTCGCTGCCTCCACGAGTCCATTTTGATAGTATTTTTCATTTTATTTCAATTTTATTAATGTATGAAATTGCAATATTTGTTGAGAATAGTTGTCGTTGAATGTTGATTTATTTCTAAACTCACCTTCAGGATTTTTATTCTTGATATTAATGAAGTTTGATTGATTACATTTTTTATTTCTTTAATGTGGTTCAATTTTTGTTCTTAATAGCTTGGCAATAAACTTAGAGGGTGAGCTAAGTGAAAATAATCAAATTGGGCCAACGAGAGTTAGGTAATTTGATAGATAAAGAATTGAATCAAACCGATAGAATCGTGTAATGAGAGGTAGGATAAAAACTTTTCTCTCGCTCTGTAGTTTCTAGGTTGATTTTTGGATTGGTCGTGTGATTTTTCTATTTGTCTATATTCGGAATTTTAATTCTCATAATTGATTGTTGATTGATTTATTTTCTGCATTAGTTGTTTATTTAGTTTATTACGAATTTAGCTAACCTTAGGTTTTAGGACTATATTACCCTCCTCGTGGGATCGATACATTAGGTACTATACAAACAACCCGTGTTCTTACAGATTTACCATTGTTAACATATATTAAAACTTAGTATACATAACCTTGCGATCAAGTTTTTGACACCGTTACCGAGGAGACAAATTTTAGATTTATAGTTTAAGGTGTTAGAGTAGTTTTAATTTTATTTTGTTTATTTCATAATCATTCTCTTGCATGAGCATAAGATTCACGAGAGGTTCGAGTCGTACAGCTAAGACATTAGATTTAGACATCATATGATTTGTACAAACCCTTAGGAAAGCTCAGCAAGAGGAAGAAGAAGAGTTAGGAAAATCATCAATGGCCGAGGAATTCCAGCAGAACATGGACCAAGGAGCTAACCATAGACGACAACAATGGAAACTCATGGCCTTTTTAAAGTGGGTTCAACGCATCAAAATAAGGAGTGGCCAGGCCACCTGCTCAAACGGCCTCATTTGAAATTAAACCAACCCTCCCTAATATGCTTTAATAGAACGTGCAATTTTACCGACTAGAAAACAAGGACCCAAACATGCATATTATAAACTTTCTGTGATACCTTTTGATATCACCAGATGTTGGAGGACGCGGTTAGGATTGGGCTATTTCCTTTCACTCTTAGAGATAGAGTGAAGGCTTGATATCATTCAGTGAGCCCTGCTAACATCATGGTGTAGGAGCAGCTTGTGCGTTCCTTTCTAGACAAGTACTTCCTATTGACCAAGACAACAAAGATTATAAAGGAAATTGCCAATTTCCAACAAGGTGATAGGGAGTCAATTTACGAAGCGTGTTAGCGATATAAGGACATGTAGAGGAAGTACCCACACCACAACCTGTCGTAGGAGTTCCTTTTGCAGACTTTCTATAATGGAGTGAACCCACCTATTAGAGGCATGATCGATGCGGCATCAGGAGGATCCTTGATGACAAAGGAGAAGGCGAGCAACAGTTGCTTATGGACGAATGAGCATGGTAGGCAGCCTATAACTTTTAGAGAGCAAAAAGGAATCATCACAGATGATCAAATGATAGGGATGCAAGCAAATGTTGACAATTTGACGTAACAACTTAGCAACATGAAGGCGTCATCATCAGCCTAGGTTAAAGTTGTTCAAGTGAAGTGTGAGCTTTGTGGTATGTAAGATAAAGCAAGCTCTATGGAATCAAAGTTGGACAAAATTTTAGACAAACTTGGAACTTTAGATAGTGAACAAAAGAAGTTGGAAGATAAATTTAAGGAAGTCACTAAAAATCATGCCTTTTCCATTTATAATCTCGGAGCCCGAGTTAGTCAATTGTCAAATGTCTTTTCGATGTGGAATTTAGGAACTGTTCTTAGTACTTCAGGATCAAAATCAAAGGAGCAACTAAATGCTATTACAATTCAAAGTGGGAAGAAAATTGAACCACCCATAAGGACAATAGAGGAGCTTTTATAACCTGTTGAGACAAATTAAGGAAAGGAGAAAGAAGTGGACATGAGTGAATATCCTGCTTATGTTGCACCTCCACCTTATCAACCTAAGGTTCCTTTTCCTCAACGATTACAAAAGAAGAAGTTAGATGAACAATTTGAAAAGTTCGTTGAGAAGTTAAGGACGCTACAAATCAATCTCTCTTTGTTAAGGCTTTAGAACAGATGCCTAAATATGTATAATTTCTAAAGGACATACTATCAAAGAACCATAGTTGGGAAGATAATCAGACGATAGCTCTAATTGGAACCTGTAGCTAAATAGTTACCAGTCAAATACCCTCAAAATTGAAAGATTCAGGAAGCTTCACAATACCTTATGTGGTTAGTGAATTAGAATTTACAAAGTGATTGTACGATTTGGGAGCTAGCATCAAGCTTATGCCCTTATCGATATTCATAAAGTTAGGACTGGGAAAGGTTAAGCCAACATCAATGATTATTCAATTGGTTGATCAATCCATTAAAAGGTCATTTAGAGTAGTGGAAGATGTTCCAATATGAGTGGATAAGTTCATTATTCCAATGGATTTTGCGGTTCTAGATTTTGAAGAAGATAAGAATTGCCCACTCATCTTAGGTCGATCATTTATGAACACAGGAAAGGCCATAATTGATGTTCATGAAGGTGAATTGACACTTTGAATAGGTAAAGATTAGGTTGAATTCAATATGAATAAGGAATTAAAGAATTCAATAACAAGCAGTACATGCATTAAAGAAAAATTATAGATCAAAATTTGCAAGAACAAGTTGAGAGATGCATAGCAGAAGTGCAATATTTGGAAGCAAAGGCTGACAATGAATATCCGAATCCTTAATCTACAAGAGATGACAAGATGGAAGACGCAGAAAGGCAAATTAGTTTAGGTATACCTTTCTTCATGAAGCTCAAATGCTACTAATAATAATTTCTAACCAATTGAATGAAAAAAAGAAAGTAAGGTGGTGGAAGTTATTAAGAAGCGGATAAAAGCCATTGGATGGAAGATTATTGATATTCGAGGAATAAGTGCCCAAATGTCTGCATGCACCGAATAAACTTAAAGGAAGTATATAGGATGGTGAGGGAGCATCAATGAAGACTGAATCCTAACAAAAAGGACGAGATCAAGAAGGAGATCATAAAACTCCTTGATGCGGGCATAATTTATCCCATCTCCAATGGTGAATGGGTCAATCCAGTACAATGTGTATATAAAAAGGAAGGAATGACGGTGATAGAGAGTGAAAGTGGAGAAATAATTTCAACAGGAACAGTTATAGGATGGAGAGTATGCATAGATTATGGTAAACTCAACTCAGCAATTAAGAAAGATCACTTCCCTCTCCCATTTATAGATTAGAAGATAGAAAAAGTAGTTGGCTATTCATTCTATTGATTCTTAGATGGATACTTTGGCTATAATCAGATTTCATCTACCCTAATGACTAGGAGAAAACCACATTCACCTGCCCTTATGATACTTTTGCATATAGATGGATGCCTTTTGGACACTACAATGCTCTAGCCATATTTCAAAGATGCTTGATGTCGATCTTCACAGACATGATAGAAGATATAATGGAAGTGTTCATGGATGATTTCTCAGTCTTTGGAGATTCTTTTGACATGTGTCTAACTAATTTGGATAAATTTATTCAAAGATGTAAAGAATCACATTAAGAGTTGAATTGGGAGAAATTCCATTTTATAATACAAAAAGGGATAGTGTTAGGGCATAAAATCTCACGTCAAGGATTCAAAGTGGATAGAGGAAAGATAGAGGTAATAGAGAAGCTCCCACCACCAAGCAATGTCAAAGGTGTGTGAGGATTCTTAGGTCATACAAGATTCTATCGTCGATTCATCAAAATTTTCTCCTAAATTACAAGACCTTTAATAAATATTTTAGTTAAGGATGTGCCCTTCAAGTTTGATGATAAGTGTATGTCTGCATTCAACACATTAAAGAAGTCATTAATATTAGCACCAATTTTATCACCACCAGATTGAATACTTCCGTTCGAAGTTATGTGTGATGCAAGTGATCAGGCCATAGGTTGTGCTTTGGGCCAAAGGAAAGATAAGAAGCTGCATGCAATCTACGATGCCAGTAAGACCCTTGGAGGACCCCAACTGAATTATAGCACTACAGAAAAGGAACTACTTGTAGTAGTGTACGCTTGTGATAATTTTTGACAATATCTTTTGGGTTCAAAGGTAATTGTATTCACTGACTAAGCGGTGTTAAAATACCTTTTCAATAAGAAAAATGCAACACCTAGGCTTATTCAATTGGTGTTACTACTGTAGAAATTTGACTTAGAGGTGAGAGATAAAAAGGGAGTAGAAAATGTGGTTGTAGACCACCTATCTAGACTTGAGGGAGGGGAATGCAAGCTAAGCAATGACATTAACAAGAATTTTCCCGATGAAACTTTAATGTTACTCAAGAGCTTAACTACACTATGGTTTGTAGAAATAGCCAATTACGTTGCTAGTGGTAAACTTCCTTCAACTCTCTCTTATCAACGAAGGAAGAAGAACTTGCATGACTGTAACCGATACATATGGGATGAGCCAACTCTATATAGAGCCTGTGTAGATGGATTAATACGATGTTTTCTTCCAGATGAGGAAATGTTAGATATCCTAAAGCAATGTCATGAAGGTTAGTACGCTGGGCGTTATTGAGTCAACAAAATGGTGGCTCGGATACTTGAGAGTGGATTTTACTAGCCACAGTTGTTAAAAGATGTATTGAATTATATGGCACAATGTGATCGATGCCAAAGAATAAGCAACATTTCTAAGAGGGATTAAATGTATTTATCCAATATTCAGGAAGTAGAAGTCTTTGATGTATGGGGCATCGATTTTATAGGTCCATTCCCATTATTCAATAGGGAATAGGTACTTTTTGGTGGGGGGTCAGTTATGTTTCACGTTGGTCAAAAGCGATAGCATCTCCAACCAATAATGGGATGGTAGTGCAAAAGTTCATTAAATGACTATTTAACCAGTTTGGAGTGCCACGTATAATAACAATTGATGGAGGCTCACATTTTTGCAACAGATCTTTTTTATGCCCTCCTAAAAAGATATAGAGTGCACCATCGAGTTGTTACACTTACCATCTGCATACTAGTGGCCAAGTGGAAGTTGTTAACCGAGAGCTGAAATGAATTCTGGAAAAGATAGTGAACAACTACCGAAAGGATTGGGCAGCAAATTTAGATGATGCTTTATAGGCCTACAGGACAACGTTTAAAGCACCCATTGGAACAACTCCTTATAGACTAGTTTACTGGAAAGCATGTAGTCTTCCAGTCGAACACGAACATCAAGCATCCTGGGTGATTAAAGCATTAAATTTTGATTGGAAGCAAGCTGATGAGAAAAGACTTCTCCAACTGGACGAACTTGAAGAATTTTGTTTTAATGCTTACAAAAATGCCAAACTCTATAAGGAAAAGATTAAGAAATGGTATAATGCTCATCTCAAGAAAAAGGAATTCAAATTAGGAGACACTGTTCTGCTATATAATTCACTATTGAGGCTATTTCTGGGGAAGCTAAAGCCTAAAGGGAGTGGACCATTTACGGTCATTCATGTTTTTGATCATGAAGCTCTCAAATTGGAAAACGTTAACAAGGAGACTTTTAAGGTCAATGGGCATCGATGCAAGCTTTGTTTTCAAAGAGCAATTCCAAAAGATAAGGAAGTGATTTCATTATCTCTGAATAATTGAAAATGCCATTTTGGATGCGAGGTCAAGCTAGAGACCATAAACTAGCAAATTTAGAAGTTATTGAAAATGTTAGTTGTAGTTATAATTGTTTTCAATAATACGTTCATGATTTGCATTAACTCTTAGGGCGACACCATCACCATCTCCTTCTTCATATGATTTATGTCTAAAGCTATTGTTTTAATTTTTCTTTCCCAAATTAGCCTTCATTTTTGTTTTATTTTAATGTTTATTTTTTATTTGCTATTTATTTTAATTTATGTATTTTCTTTTTTTTATGTGTTTGTGTGTGTTTTCTTCTCATATTGAGGACAATGTGTTGTTCCAGTATGCGGAGGGATTTTGTGTTTTCCTCTTTTATGTGATTTTGCATCTTGTATGATAGTTATTAGGTTACATTGTGTGAATTATGTGAATGTTTCAATGACTTCGATTAGGTGAAATTCATTTAATTTTGAACATAGTCTATTCGGCTGTGAATGATCATTAGCTCGCAAAATTAGTGAATTAGGGTTCTTTGGATAAATATACGACTTAATTAGGACTTAGTCTAAATTTAACACCCTCTAGATTGTCACATTCATTCATACATTGAGGCCTTTCAACTTAAGTAGCTTTACTAGTATTTTTTTCATGAAAATGAATAGCTAGAACAACAAGGTAGGTAATAAATTGCAATAAAAATATGTATGTTTTGTCAATAAATCGCTATTTCGCTTACCTTCGGGTAATGAATAGAGCTAGCAGCCAGTTGAAAGCACGATGTAGCTGAGTAACTGGATCAATATACAACACAAATGTGTGCCTTCGTGTAAAAAGGCTATAATGACGTTCAACCAAGCAGATTGATAAAAACATGACTTAGTTGAGTAACCAAATCGACATTCATTACCAATGTTTGCCTTTGCTTAAAAAGACTAAGTCTATGTTCATTAAAATCAATAAAAAATGTTTTTCTTAATAAAACCTACCAGACTTATTAATAGCTTAACTTTTCATGAGAATATACTTAGGAATAGTTACAAAATCTGAAGGACCAAAGACTTATTAATGTGTGTGTACAATTAAAAAGGGTAAATGAATTAACAATTAGATCCTGATTAATTTTGTATATTTAGCTCAAAACTCTTATACATTGATTTTACTTGTTAATGATTAAATATAGCTAGTCAGATTGTATTTAAGATCAAATTTATTTCATGATGTTAAAGTCGTTGTCTCATTATTGTGATGTGTGTTTTGTGTTTGTGTATTGTTGTTTTGTTTTCTTGAGGACAAGCAAATGCTTAAGGGTGAGGACGTTGATAGTTATGATTTGCATTGTGTTTTAAGGTTCAATTTGTTAAGTATTTAGTGTCGATTTGAGTGTTGAGTATGTGTTTATGTATTAATTTTGTTAGTTTATGTGTTTTAAGTGTTTTTATGGGTTAGTATGAGTCTTTGAGCTTAAATGTTATATTTTTTAAACCATGAGGAACGGAGAAGATTCAACTAGTTTCGAGCTAAATACATAGCCCACGATCGTGCATAACAAGCCATGATCGTGACAGAAAGGGATGAGCTAGTAGTAGCTAAGCTACAATCGTGCACTTGGGGTATGGTCCTGGTAGAGAGCTTCCATTCAGGCCATGATCGTGCACATTGGGCTATGATCGTGACAGAGAGGTTTACGCGCTGGACACGATCATGGACTTTGTCGGGATGATACAAAAACTCGATTTTTGCAAGATTTTTTGGACCGTTTCAACCTTGAATTAAACCTAGGGCTGCCAAAATATAAATAGAAGATTACAAGATAGAAGTAGAGCCTAGAGAGGCTTGCAAGATAGGCTCACATCAGCCATATTCTGAAAAAAAAACCTAGAGAGTTATTGAGAGATTAAGGAAGGAGACGAAGGAAGATAGACACAAAGACGAAGCTTAATGCGACGTACTTCTCGGAATAGGTGGTTTCCTACAGTCGTTGCCTCCACAAGTCCATTCTGATAGTATTTTGCATTTTATTTCAATTTTATTGACCTATGAAATTGTAATATTCGTTGAAAATAGTTGTCGTTGAATGTCGATTTATGTCTAAACTCACATTCGGGATTTTTATTCTTGATATTAATGAAGTTTGATTGATTGCATTTTTTATTGATTTATTATTATTAATTTTCTATTCTTAATAACTTGGCAATAAACTGAGATGGTGAGCTGAGTGAAAATAATCCAATTGAGCTAATGAGAATTAGGTAATTTGATAGATAAACAACTGAATCAAACTGGTAAATTCACGTAACGAGAGATCGAGCATAGATTCTCGGTAGGTTATTAGTCAATTTTGGAACTAATTTATGTTTTGGGTCAGATGTGAATCGAGAGATTGCAACTTCATAATTTAAATTAGGGATTATAAAGTAAGGTTAAGAATTATAACTTGAGAGAGAGTAGTTCATCCTAGGACCATCTAGACCCAATAATGAGGTAATTACATAATCAATTAGGTTTTCGTTAAAGTCTAATAAAACCCCATTTCTCTCACTTGGTAGTTTCTAGGTTGATTTTTGGATTGGTTGTGTGATTTTTCTATTTGTCTATATTATGCATTTTAATTCTTATAATTTATTGTTGATTAATTTATTTTCTGTAATAGTTGTTTATTTAGGTTTATTGCGAATTTAGCTAACCTTAGGTTTTAGGACTAGATTACGCTCCTCGTGGGATCGATACATTAGGTACTAGGCGAGCAACCCTTGCGATTAGCCCACTTCATTGATACTCAAATTGAACAGAATGTACAGGACATTCCTATAGTTAGGGAATTCCTGGATGTATTTCTTGCTGAGCTATCTGGCTTACCTCCAGATTGAGAAACAAAGTTCACGATCGATCTGGTTCTAGGTACTGCTCCTATATCCATTTCTCCATGTAGGATGACACCAGTGGAGTTAAAGGACCCAGTGTTTCACCCTAGGGAGCTCCAGGCTTACTTGTGAAGAAAAAGGATGAATGTGAAGTTGAATTTAGAACAGAATGAGGTATTGATAGCCACAACAAAGTTAAGACTGATGTTATATGAAGGATTGGAAAACTTCAGAGTAAAGAACCTGAAATGGTGAAGATGATTGAGAAGTTGAAGGTGAATCGAGATTCCGAATTTGAATTGAGAGATTAGACTTTGTGGTTAAAATAGAGGTTGTGTGTGCCTGACATAGATAATCTAAGGAGAGAAATTCTAGAAGAGGTGCATATAGCTGCTTATGCTATGCATCCTAGTGCCACTAAGATGTATAATATGCTAAAGCAACATTTCTGGTAGCTAGGAATGAAGAAGCAAGTAGTTGACCATATAGTTAAGTGTTTAACTTGTCAGTAGATTAAGGCTGAATATCAGGCTTCAATTGGGAAGCTTCATTCATTACCTATTCTAGAGTGAAAATGGGAACGAATTATCATGGATTTCATAATGGGATTGCTGAAGACTTCGACGAAAAATGACGCCATATGGTTTGTGGTGGGCTGATTGACTAAGTCGGCCCATTTCTTACCAATGAGAGAGAGAAGCTCACTGGGCCAGTTAGCTCAGAGGTATGTAAATGAGGTAGTTAGACTACATGGGATTCTGGTGTCCATTTTATCGGACAGGGATCCCGTATTCATTTCAAGATTTTGGAAGAGTCTACAATCAGCTATGGTACGAAGTTCAACTTCAGTAACGCATTTCATCCTTAAACAGATGGATAGAGTGAGAGGACAATCAAGATTGTTGAGGATATTCTTAGAGCATGTGTATTGAAGTTTTAGGAAGCATGGGATCAGTATATAGCATTGCTTAAGTTTGCATATAACAGCCACTATCATAGTAGTATACGAATGGCACTGTATGAAGCGATGTATGGTAGAAAATGTCGATCACCTCTGTGTTGGGATGAAGAAGGTTTGAGAATGATCGAAGGTCTGGAACTTATACAAGATACTGTGGATAAAGTAAAATTGGTTCGAAGCTGAATTAAAACAACTCAAAATAGACAGAAGAGCTATGTGGATCAACACCAAAGGAATATGGAATATAATGTAGGAGATAAAGTGTTTCTAAGTGTCTCGCTTTGGCGAAGGGTGTTGAGATTTGGTAAGAAGGGTAAGTTGAGCCCTAGGTACATTAGTTCTTATGAAATCATTGATAGGATAGGACCACTGGCCTACATATTAGCCTTACCGAGTGAGATGTCTCAAATACACAATGTATTCCATGTGAGTATGCTCAGGAGGTATCGGTCAGATCTGATACATGTGTCACTAGCTCAGGAGATTGAAATATTTAGTAATCTGAGTTATGTAGAGGAGCTGATCAAGATAGTGGGACATCAAATGAAACAACTGAGGAATTGAGAAATTCCGTTAGTGAAAGTTCTCTAGAAGAATCACTCAAGTGAGGAAGTAACTTGGAAAATGGAGGAGCGCATGAGAAAACAATATCCCCACTTGTTCCGACAATTAGGTAAGAATTTCCAGGATGAAATTTCTTAAAGAAGGGAGAATTGTAACGACACATTATCCCATGATAAGGGTTAGAAACCTAGGATACTATGCATGAGAGATTATTGAGAATTTAGGAAGTGCATTTCATGCTCGTGCATAATATAGCATACACATACATGCGAATATTAATGTTTACACACATTAAAATGATTGTACATGTATTCCATGACATTTTTCGGGTATAATTGATATATAAAGGTGATTTGTTATGAATTGTGGTTTGTTTTTCTTACAAAATCAGTTTGGTGATAATAATTGATGATTTAGAACTTTTGGTGAAATTTAGGAAATTTATGAAATTTTCGGTATTTTTGGACTAGAAAAATGCTAAGAGGCATGATAATTGATAAATGGTAGTAGAAACAAGATTCAAAATGAAAATGGAAATTTTGATAAATGACCTTAGGAATTATTGACAAGTTTCATTGAAATTTGGTAGACAATTGGAGATAAATGGACTAGTTAAATAAAAGAACCTAGTGTAATCCTATGGAAATTGGACATGTGGCAAGTGACATGTCTTTAACCCACGATTCTTTTAACTTTGAAAGACCATTAAATGGTTTTGTATCTTGCTTTTTCTTCCTCTCTTTGTCATCATCTTCTTCATTCTTCTTTTTTCACGATTTTGCTTCACCCATGTTCATCCATATTACACCTTGCTTTTATCTATCTTTTGCTACTTTCATTATGTCTCTAAAACCTAACCTAATCCACCCTAGAAAGTGGATGATCGCAAGCATGAAGGATTAGGGTTTCTTGGTGATTTTGAAGAAGCATAAGAGTAAAACAAGTAAGTTATGCTTTGATCTTTATGGATAGTGTTAAATGAAACGAATATGATGAGTAATTTGATATTGATGATTATGATCATAAAATTGATTCTTTTGCGTTAACGTGGGTGGTAACAATAATAGAGAGAATATGTTTTCATTTTTGTGGGTTGATGTATGCATGAGTTGCTTTAGTAAGAAGCAATTATGATGATAAAAATTTAAGAGATGAATGATTATGAACAATGGAGTTTGAAAGATGAGATGTGTGGATGAACAGGTAGATGGAGTTATGTCTTATTTTTGTGTTATAAGGAATGATAAATTATGAGTTTTGAGTTAAAAAGAAGGGTGTACTTTGGTGTCTTGAAATGAGATGAATTAAAGTAATAATTGGGGTTAAAATAAAGGTGTTAATGAAGTAGAAAATTTGCAGAAACTTGAGGATGGAATTTTGTCAATGAATTGTTTGATACTATAAAGGAGATATTATGGAAAAGGGATAGGATTGCATGAATGATAATATGTAGGTGAAGATGCTAAATCAATTGATTAAAGGTTTTATAATTGAATTAAATCAAATTGGTATTTGAATTAGTGTGGAATGATCTTGTGTTAAAGGTAATGAATTCTGGAAATTTGGTGTGATATTGGTGTTAAAATATATGTTAAATTTAGATGAATAGGGAGGAAAATGGCAATGCACGATCATGCTTCCCTATGATCGTGACCTGAATAGAAAAATGTTTTTGTCACGATCTTGTTTCCCACGATCATGACCTTTTCTGAGAAAATGTTTCTGTCACAATAGTGCTTCCCCACGATTGTGAGCAAGCTTATGGAGAAAAAGATTTGTCTTTTAAGTGTCTTATGAACCAATCAATGCTAGCATGCTTCCATATGAGATGTTTAGGTTTAAATGAGATCTTAAATGACCATAGTTGATATTGAATGAGGTGATTAAAGTGGACAAAGAGTATTAGGTATTAAAGTATGTTTGGAAGACAATGGTAATTGATTTTAAGATGTGCATCAAGGAAATTTATCTAGGAATCACCATTGAACATGCATTATACATAACACATATATACGTGTTTATGATTGATTATTCATATGAATGTTCAACGTAGTAATTTGTAAATGTATGTGTTTGCATGATATAGAGGAGCAATTAGAGTGATCGCTTCTAGACACTATCGAGACTTCAAGGCAAAAAGCTAAAGGGAGCAACTGTGCGTAACCTAAGATGGTCTCACCTTGACTTGTTGTTTGTTAAATTATGTATGGAATTATTATATAATGTGTAAGTACTGATTCTACACATTAAAAGTCCGAGGCATTTGATGTATGAATATCATATTGGAAGTGCTAATTAAATGTGAATTTGACAAACTAGATGATTCTCAACTTGTATGTGAATGGCGGACCAAGGTTCGATGACAGATGTGAATGAGAAAGAGAATGTGAATGTGATTGATTGAACATAATGATTGAATACGTGTGGTTCATTTCATTACATGAATGCATGAAAGATAAAGGTAGTTGTGATTAGAGTTTCCAGTGAAAAAGAGCTTAAAGCGCAGAATGTGGTAAGAGCCTCAAACTCACTATTTAAAATGGACTGTATCCCCAACGGATAAGGGACAGTATTAATGAGCCCAGTATCTATAATAATTATGGGATAGTGAAAAAGACACTCAGTCACAACAATAAAATAAATGAATGAGAGTCTCACGAACATTGCATATACACATGATATGTATGATTTGAATGATTGCAATATATTGATGAATTGTGTTGAATGAAAAATGTGAAAGCTTATGATCAAATTATTTTGTGATGCTATATATGGACAATGTGAATTATGTGATTATATGAATTGTTGTGATGTGTGATATGAGTTAACCATCATTGTTGTGATGTATGATATGAGTTAACCATCGAGGATGGTTAACTTACAGAGTTTGCAAAACTCATCAAAATTGCAATGTTGACTTTTTAGGTTTGAGAGTGACAACTTAGTTTCTAAGGTAGCTTAGAAGCAATCTAGTACAGCTTTTGGATAGGAGACATGGCTCAAAGGTCGATCAGCTATGATTGAAGCATTTAGACTAAAATTTTGTTAATTCCTCATGTATGCAGCATGTTTTGTAGACAAAGCTGTGGACTCTGATAGGATGTTATTATATAGACGTGGAAGTTATAAATAATGCTAAATTGTAAATCATGGTTTATGAAATGAAATGAGGAAGTTTTGGGTTTTAGAGACTATGGTATTTATGTTTTTAATTTGTGATGTTATGAGATAAGTGAAAGTGATATAGTTAGTGCACCATTTCCATCTGGCATATGCACGAACGTCTAATGGGGGTACCTGTATGTGTCGGATGCGAGTGGGGTGCTACATGTTTTCTCAATAATTTTATAGTTGAATATGTGAATTTTGCACAAGCCATTAAGAATGGGATTACATATCTCGTTTAGGGGTATAAATCTTTCGTTTAAAGAGAAAATTATCCAAGATTAACGAAGAAATTAAAATGCTTAAAAGGAGTAGGGAATGCAATACCTTCTAGATTGTAGTTAAGGCCAAAAACAAGTTGAGGTGATGTAAGAAGAGGTTTAAGCCTACATGTTATTAGACCTCCCTAGACCTTGCATATTAGCGAGATTCATATTACATATTGTTGTTATTGTAAGAAGAGGCGTAAGAACATCCAAGTGACATATTTCGGTTAAATAAGGAGAAGAATGCATTGAACTTTCACATAACAGTGGAAAGGAATAACTACTCCCTCCTTAAGAAAATAATTAGAATGAAAAGGCCCTAAAAGGGGATAGAAATATAAAATTATTCCATATCACCCTTTTATCCAAGAAGAATCACAATAAAATCTACTGCCTAGTAAAATATGATGGGATCATAATATGAGCTCAAGGAAGAGGCCTTCATATTTCTTAAAAGTTACTTGGGTGCCTTCCCTATGAGCAAGTATACTCTATAGGATCTAAAATCTTTCATAAGGAGGTTTCCCTAGTGAAGGAAATAAGTTGCATTCATATTGAAGAAGTATTTGAATTGAGTCTTGAAAAAGCCCTTAGATTAGATGGGTTAAATGGATTTTTTTTTCAAAAGGCTTGGCTCCAAATGTGAAATTTAGTGAGTAAAGTTATATTGAAAGTGTTTGAGAAAGGCAAGATATTTTTGGAGATCAACAAGACCTTCCTATGCCTCATTGATAGGTGTAGATTGCATTGTATTTTTATGGGTAGTTGAGTGTGTGTTTAGTTGTTAATTTAATTGTTTAGTGCGTGCTTAGGTTATAATTTTGTTAGTAAATATTTGTGTTTTGAGTGTTTTATAGGTCGGAACATGATGTTGGGCTTCAATTTTATATTAATGAGATGCCTTGATATGTTTGTTAACATTTCAGGACAATTGGAGGAGATTCGAAAAAGACCCGAGAAATAACCCAGGGCTATAATCGTGGCAGAAGTAAGAACAAAGAGCCATAATCTTAGGGAATATGCCACGATTGTGATAGAAGCTGGTACAAGGAGCCACGATCATGTTGTTATAGGCTACGATCATGTCTTTATAGGCCACGATTGTGACAGAAGCAAAAACTCTCGACTATGATCATACCACTAAAGGCCACGATCGTGGCTTACAAGATAGATACACTAACAACATTCCTAACTTGAGTTTTCGAAGGATTTTTTGAACCTTTTGAACCTGGAAGTGACCCTAAGGTTACCTTAATTGGAAATATTATATAAGACTTAATGATATAACCCTAAGGGAGCTTCTACATTCTACCACTTTTGGAAAGTTCAAGAGAGAGAGAAGAAGAAGAGGAAGCAGAAGCGGATCCTGACGCTGTTGCTTCCCAGATTAGATGGTGTCCCAACACTACTTCTTTTTTGGATTGTTTGATCCAAGTTCTATTTCCTTTCCATTTCATTTTTGTTTATTTAATGTATAAGATTGAAATGGATTGTATGATGATGGGTTTTGAATTATTGACGATGTTCTAACACTTCCTTCGAGATTTTAGTTTGATTTAATGTTAATATAGTCTTTTTTTATTGATTGGTTGTTATGATTAACTTCGATTTTGGCATATTTCAATAACAAACTGAGAGGGTGAGCAGTATAAAAATGATTGGATTGAGTTAACGAGAGTTACGCAGTCCAATAGACCACGTAGTTAATCATATCAGTTTTTGTGCCGAGAGAGATCCCATGTGAGACCCGATAGTTTAGTGGAGAACTTCTGATCAAATTTTAATTATAAGTATTTTGTTAGTTAAAAGATTGCAAATTCTATAATTTAATTAGGTTAATGATTTAGTGTGTCAAATTATAACGCGAGAAAGTGCAATTCCCCCTATGATAGTCTAGAACCGACACCCTAATAACACATAATTGGCTAGGTTAGTGTTAATAAGGTAGAATCCCCTCTCTCATAACTTAGTAATTTCTTTTGACTAGTTTCTATAGTGACCTTTTGTGTTGCTCAAATTCAATTCTTGTTTTGTGTTAATTTCTTAAGTTGAATTCCTACAATCGAATTCCTGTGTTTATATTCTTGTTTCATTTTTAATTTCACCTTATTATTTCTCTAAGCCTTAGAAACCTTAAAATTAATTAGTTCACCCTCCTTGTAGGATTGACCTTTTAATTACTACAATTCATGACCCATGCACTTGTAGTATCTAAGGTTATAATAGTAAAGCTCAACAAACATGATCATATTTTTGGTGTCCTTGCTAAGGAGCACTTCGTATTAGTTTTGGTCTTTTTAGTCTAAGGTGTTTTTATTTATTTTAGTTTATCTTGCATCTGTGCACCCACATGAACATAAGAGCCACAAGAAGTAGAAATCGTATAAATGAAGATTTGATGCTTGACATCACTCAGTTAGAATGAGCTATCCAAAGAGCCAAACGCCAAGAAGAAGCAGCTGAGGAACCAATGGTAGACGAATATAACCAAGAGTTCGATCAAGGAGTGAACCAAAGGTATCAACCGAGAACTCTCATGGATGTTATAAGGTTGGGTTTCAATATAGCAAGTCAAGATGTGGCTAGGCCACTAGTTCAAGCTATCTCATTTGAAATTAAAACAGCCCTGCTGAACATGCTACAAATGAATGTGCAATTTTATGAATTGATAAATGAAGACCTCATTGTACATATCGTAAGCTTCCTCGAAATATGAGATACCTTCCAATATCATCAGATGTCATAAGATACAGTGAGAACAAGATTCTTCCCTTTTACTTTAAGGGATAGAGCGAAGGCTTGGTACCATTCCCCTAACCTATCCGATGTCACCATATGGGACCAATTAATATGTGCCTTTTTGGATAAATACTTCCCTTTAACCAAAACTATGAAGATCATTAAGGAGATCACTAAATTTTAGCAAAGTGATGAGGAGTCAATTTACGAAGTGTGAGAAAGTTATTAAGACTTGCAAAGGAAATGCACACATCATACCTACCCAAGGAAACCCTTTTCTAAACATTCTGTAATGGAGTAACCCCACCCACAAGAGGCATAATTGATGTAGCCTCAGGAGGATTGCTAATGAGAAAGACTATGGATGAAGCAGGAGAGCTTATAGAAGAAATTGCCAATAACAGTTGTTTATGGATGAATGAAAGAAGTAGACAACCTATAATCGTTCGTAAACAAAAGGGAGCTATAGTTATCAATCAAATGATAGAAATGCAAGTCAAAATTGACAGCTTGACTCAACAACTTAACAATAGGAAAGCATCATCTTCCACTTCCATTAAGGCCATTCAACAAAATTGTGAGCTATATGGACAAATGGACCATGACACCATTGATTGTTTCCTAATGAAGGGTAATGGGTAGAATAAGTAAACTACATGGGAACACAATATGATCAAGGAGGGGGAAACAACCCTTACTCTAACATACATGGGAGCACAATATGATTGGGGAGGGGGAACAGCCTCTACTCTAACACGTACAACCTTGGGTGGAAAAATCATCCCCACTTTTCATGGTCTAACAATGCAGGAGGCTAGTTCAGACCTCAAGGATCATCTATTTTTCAATAAGACGAGCCGAACATGATGGACTCCATGTTACATAAGATCTTAAACAAGCTTGGAAGCCTAGATGATGCACAAAAGAGTTTGGAAGGCATATTTGAACACATAATAAAGAATCATGCCTCTTCTGTAACAATCTATTACCCATATTAAGGCTAGAATAGTAAATAGGAGAGATTATTAAGAAATTAGAAAATGCATTTCATGCTCATACATTATACGATATGCCCATACTCTTGAATATTGAATTTTTGCACATAAAAATAATTGTACATGCATTCATTGACATTCCAGGTATAATTGATTTATAATTGAATTGTGAATGTGATTTTGTTGAAAATTGATTTGGAGAGTGTATTTAGTAATTAAGAATTTTTTGAGAGTTCTAGAAAAAATTCCTGAAACTTTGGGTAATTTTGGACTAGGAAAAAATGCCAAGTGGCAAGACAATTAATAAATAGCAGTAGAATTAAGAGTCAAATACCAGTGAAATTTTATTTTATTAATGACTTTGGGATTTAAGGGCATGTGTCATTTAAATTTGGAGACATTGGAGTAGAAAATTGAAGTTAAATAGACTAGTTTTTAAAAGGATCCAAATGGAACCATAGGAGAGTGACGAGTGGCAGTTACTTGTGTCACTACCACTCCCCACTTAACTTACAAGAAAATTAACAAAAGAAAGACCAATTAATTGTGTCTTTCACTTGTTTCTCTTTTTCTCTTCGTAACTTCCTTCTTCACTCTCACCTTTCACAATTTTGAATCTCCAAACCTTCATTAACACTAAAGCTTGCTTTCATCTTTCACCAATCACTCCATCTTGTTTTCTTCTTCATTTGTCACTAAAGAACCTAACCCTACCACCTTTAGAAGATGAAGATCGTATGATGCTAGGGAAGTTAGGGTTTCTTGTTATGTTTGAAGACGTTAAAGAGAAATCAAGTAAGTGAGGCTTTAATCTTCATGGGTTAGTGAAAATGGGACATTATGATGAGTAATTTGATGTTTTGTTTTGAATATGAAATTCCTTACGTAATTTCGTGGGTGTTTGATTTATAAAGAGATTTTTTGTCAAAACAATTGAATTTAGTGAGCTAATATTATTCATGACTTAATGATGTGGGTGAATGGAGAGTTAATGGAATTATGTCTTACTTTGGTGTTGTTAAATGGTATATGAAAGTGTAAAATTTTGATGAGTGAACAAATGAATTTTTGCCTTGTTTGGAATTGATGATGGGTTAGAGCTAGCATGATCAAAGAAAAATGGGGTTGGAAGAGTGATGGATATGTATATGATGTGTTTTGTTTTTGGTGTGTATTATCAAGCATGGATTTTGAATTGTGTATAGATGATATTGAACTGTAATTGGAGTATAAATGAAGAGAAAATGATGATGATATAAGTTAGAGGTGATAGACTAAGCAAAATAGATGAATTAGGATGAAAGTGGTGATGAAGTGTGTTGGAAATGTGTTAAATGTAGTGTTTCTACAGAACATGCATCTGTATTTTAGACATACCTTGACCTACGGATATTGAAATAGGATTACTGTTGATTTATACTAAACTGGAGACTAATGGCTACAATTTTCATGAAGAAATAGAGTTTGAATTCTGTCTCTAAGAGTTTTGAAATTTGTCTTGAAGTTGAGTTTTGGGTTATGTCTCTGTTCTGAATAGTATGTAGTAAATTGTGTATAACTTTCAGAATTGAACCAACCTATATGACCTTAGGTTCTTTAGAAACTTAAGACATAGATGAACAATTGTTTAGAAGAAGACTTTGCCTAAAAATCTCATTTTCTAGGCTTAAAATGAAAGTGAAGTTCGGATAAAAACAAAAGAAAGAAGAAGGAGTGCAGTGGTTCAGAAGCAGGTGGCGATCGTGATGCGTCGCAGTCGTGACTCTGTTGGGAAAATGCTGAAGTCGCGATTGCGACAACACTGCTGGTGAATTTCGGCAATCGCGATCGTGACCCTGAGGGTTGTTATACGATTGATTTTTATCGAACATGTTTTGGTATTTTGAAGATATCTTGAGCTGTTGATGTCCAAATGAGGTGATTCTTAATTAACATTAAATTAGAGACATAATTCTACAACTTTCTTGAAGAAGTGTAAATTTAATTCTGCCTCTAAGACTTTCAAAATCTGGTATGAAATTGAGTCTTAAATAAGGTTGTTGTACTACCTGAGACAGAAATTATGTTTTGATGTTATCATAAAAACTGAATGGATATAGGCTGAATCAGTGGTACTGTTGTCACCTGCAACCAAATTCAAAAGAAAACACCTCCGTTAATACAATTTAATGTAGTCATGGTAAGTGGATATCATTCCCACGAGAAATTTTTAACTGTAAAAGTTAGCGAGTTTGAAACTAAAACAAAGTAACGAATTGTGGTGGGGGGGGGGGCGAGGTTGATCACGGCAATATCAGAAAAGTATAAGAAAAATCACAAATCGGAAGCAGCAATGAAATCTGAAAAATCAATGAGCAAATACCTTGGTTTCGAGTCACTGATGTTATCATGCTATCATGGATCCTCGATATAAAATTGCAATCATTAATAAACATTTATTAGGGAAATTTCTCTTAAGTGTAATGACTAGGAACATATATCCTAGCAGTCTTATTAAACAACAACCTAGATATGATCATAGGTATAATCGAATAATAGCATTAAGAATCAAGAAATAAATGTATGACATGCAACCAATTAAGCGAATATCTTCTTAGAATTTTCGACTCTAACGTAGAGAAGTTAATCCTAATTGCTACTTGTGATTACCAAAACTGAACGTCATATTTCGTTAATCTAGCGATTGAACCAATTAATCTCTAGTTG
>JAOSBN010000008.1:42909364-42921915 GCA_027563595.1 Erythroxylum suave
AAGAGGATTTCCTACAACTTCTGCCTTAACAATTGACGCCCCCAAATGTGCAGCCTTAGCAATTATATCAAGACCACGTATGTTTCTATCAGTGTCCAATAAACTCGGTGTCCCTACCTCAGAAGCTGACTCAAAACACAAGAAATCCTCTCCACATAAGCTACTGGTCTCACTAGCTATTGATAGAGAACAAGATCTGTCAAGAGCCAGATCACCCTGCATTGACAGGGAAGCATCCTCCTCGCTTTTCCGGGCTAAAGCTTCATCCTTAACAACCCAATTGCTTGTACTTTCGGATATCACATCCAAATAAGGGGCTTCGGCTTCTTGGTCCTCTCTGACAGCTGACAATGCTATATCATTAACTTGGTTATCCAAAGCACCGGGAAAATTATTCTCATTTCCTGAACTAGAAATGTTAGTTACAGAACTGGATAATGCGCCAGCCATTTGTGACATTAACCTAGGTCTTTTGAAATTATAACGAGAATCTATGGCTAAGCTTTCGCGGCGTGTATTACCGACTCTAAATGGCACCGCAACCGAGGGACACATCTCCTCCATCAGAATCCTTATTTGGGCAGTGCGAAAAGTTACCTTTCCACGACTTCCAAATCAGCCAGCCTGTCATTATTCAACTAAAATAATCAACTCCTCCTGTCACCAACGTTTTTGGACTGTGAAGGTCTAGTTGTAGCAGAAGCCCATTGTCCATGCCTCAAAAGCGACCAGAGATCTCGATATAACTAAATCAGGAAGCGAACCTAAGATGAGGGTGAGCTAAAAAGGAGGTGAGAATGAAATGTGAATTAAGATCTGTTAAACAATAATGAACACCGAACTTCCATTTGAGGAAAAGTTCAACCCTTTACGGATTGTTCTTAAAACCTGTTTAGGCCTCATCAACTCCTCCAATGGAATCTTCACCGTCCACCTCCAACAACTACAGAGACATACAAAAAGATCAAAAAGCAGGAAAGAGCCTTTAATTCACAAAAGTTGCCAAGAAAGAGAGAAAATGAATGGCTACAAATGAAACTTTTATCTTTAAACACAAGAAAAGAGAGAGAGAGCGCGAAAGCGAAAAAAGGGATCATGAGAAACGACCCAGAAAGGCAAAGTCCTAAGAATCACAGGAAAACCCCCCAAGGATGACTATTTCCACATAGTTACTTAAATTCCCAGGATTTGAGGCAACTCATCTCAGCCTCTTGTAAAGCAACTTGCCTCGCTTTCTATCTTTAACGCTCAGAAATAACAAACGGGAACAAAGAGAAAAGAAAGAAAAGGTAAAAGAACAAAGAGAAAACCAAATTTAAAATATGTGTCAAACTGTAATAGACCTTTTTCCTCCGCTCTTTTTCCTTTCTTCAACTTAGTTCCTTTCTGCAGCAATTAGTAATGAAATCAAACTTCAAAGCAGTCTGAAATATGAAAGGCGTTTACTTTTCATTTGTTCAAATAATATATTAACAAAATCATAAGACAATTTCCTTCCATTGTTAATTGTAACTTTGTCTTTTTATTAAAAAAACCCCAAAAAAAGAAAGGATAAAGTTTTAACCCAAAAAAAAAAAAGGAATTATCTTGATTGCTTTAAGACCAAGGTAAATGCTTCAAAGTCAGTAAATCTTGCCTTTACTTGTTTTCTTCTGTGCTCTCTACTTATTTGTCTTTTTCTCATTTGATACTTTCCTACACCTGGTTTCCACACTATTTCATCCTTCTCTAAAAACTTTCTCGTGTTGTGTTGTGGACCCTTCTTTTACTTTCTTAGTAACCAACTTTTAAGCAAATGTTACCGTCTTGCTCTTCTAGCTTTTCTCAAGACTCTTTCCTGGTAATGTAGACAAACTTCGTAAATGTTAAGGATTCTTTATCCTTTTCGCCCTTGCCGGCTAGATCAGCTCCCATCCCTGAGCTCCTCGCCTCCTTTGAAAAAAAAGCCGCCTATCCATCATCACTTCTCTCAGCTGAAAGCAAGTGGTGGGAGAAGAAAAGTAATGAAGCTCCATTTTACACTCCTCCTGTCTTGGAAGAAGGAAGGAGCTTGGTGACGCCTGACATCCAGATTCTAAAGGAGGTGCTAAGGTATGGAATTCGACTCTACTATACTTCTTCCATGAGAGGAGACTGGCATTTTTGCAGGTAAAAGATTGGGCTATGAAATATTAGAGGAATAAAGGCCTGATTGAAGTCTTGCTTTTATAGGATAATATAATGGTATTTAAATTTGCTGGCCGAGTGAATGCGAATGAGATTATGGAGGCTGGCCCTTGGCATATTTGGAGTCAAACTCTATTTTTGCAACCATGGAAACCTGTACTGAAGATGGAGAATATCACATATGACCAGATTCCTTTGTGGATCAACTTGTATGGGCTACCGCTTGAGTATTGGTTGATGAGAGGGCTTAGTGTGTTAGCAAGCTAAGTGGATGTTCCAGTGTGCATGGACGAGACGGCGGCCCATAGAAGAAGGATATGTTATGCCTGGTTATGCGTGAAGATTGAAAATGGTAAAGAGCTTCCGCATGCAATCCCAATTTTTGGACTAAGCGAGGAAGAAAAATTAGTACATGACAGAATCCGAGTCTCGTATCAATGGAGATCCAATATTGGATAAAATTATAAGATGTGGAAGAAATCAGGTAGAAGATTTGTGAGGGGCGATTACGAAGAATTGGTTAAATTGGGTGAGTAGAAGAACGAGTCAGTTGGTAAAGCTCCAGATAGACATGAAGTTACCGCTCAAGAGGAATCTAGCGAAAGTCAACATCAAGCTCCCACTTTGATAGCCCAGGAGAACACCTCTACTACCATAACAACTCTTATATAGATTCAGGAGTTACAAAATGAACAATATGACTAGGAGGATATGGTAACTCCTGGTTAGATGATAGAGGATATGCATATTGGGATAGGAAACAATAATATCCCGACTAAAGTTGAAGAGGAGGAAGGCAGATTCTAGGTAGTATCCAAGAGAAAATCTAGCAGGAACAAGAAGAAAGGGAGCTTTTAAAAAAAATCCTCCTCTTCATGAACATAGTTGCCTCGAACATTGGGGGACTGAATAGTCCCTATAAAAAATAAGCATTAGCAGATTTCTTGTCAGAAAATAATAATGTTGCAATGGCAGTGCTTGAAGCTGAGATTTCCCATGAGAATTTTGTGAAGCTCAAACTAAATGGTCATTGGTGGTCTTTTGTCTATAACCACACACATCATCATTATAGAAGGGTGATTATCATATTTGATTCCAAAAGGGTTATCTTAAGGTCTTGCATTCTAGCTACCAACATATCCACGTTAGAATTTCTTTCATTGCTCAGGATAGATCTTTGGAGGCTATATTATTTATGGATCCAATCTCAAATTTCAGAGGGAGGAACAATGGAGGCACTTGTTCCGGATTAAACGTAATGTACAAGACCCTTTGAATGCTTTTAGATATCATGCTATATTGGTCTGAAGCAGAAGGAAACATAAACATAAGGAATTTCTCTAGAGATTTCTATGAATGTGTTGAGAAACTAGGGGTTAGGGACCTCAGCTTGGAGGGAAATATTTATACATGGTCCAAAGAACAATCAAACAAAAGGAATATTAGGAAGAAGTTGGACAAAAGGTGTTAGTAGATGAAAAGTGGATGGAACTATGCCCACAGACCACAGCAATCCTAAATCCCGATGTATCAGATCATGTGCCAATAATAATCCAAAGAATATTTAAAAGGTAATAAGTTCCCTTTTAGGTTCAATGATTACTTTGCCAATCACGAGGGTTTCCTTGAGGCTATAGGAAGAGGCAAGGAGAGGGAGCTAAGGGGCTTCAATGCCAAAGTTAAAAAGTTGAAGCTTGTTTAGAAAGAAATTAATTGAAGTTTGTTTAGGAAGAAATTAAACTTTTAAAGAAGACCATTAATTCAGATACAAAGATCTAAGTTTTACAAAACAAAAGACATTTTAGAAACAAGTTCGAACTCTATCAATGCCTATACAGGTGATGAATGGTGGACAGAACAAGAAAAGTAGGCACTAGAAAACTTCACAAAGGCCCTGGATAATCACTGCTCACCCCTAAGACTAAGAGAAAGTTTCTTTTAGCTTAGAAAAGGCGATAGAAACTCAATTTGAGTTGAGTTATGACAAAGAGAAATTATAACAAAACTAACAGTATATTAGACTGGTAACCAAATATCATCTCAAGGACAGTTGAAAGATGTAGCTCTCTCTTATTCTAAGAAAATATTAGGTTAGTAGAGCCCTACCAATTTGAATGTATAGCTTTGGAGATCATGTATAGTCAACCATTTCTTGAGTTAAATGAATCACTTTAAATTTTAGGGATGAAATATCTTCACTTACAACTAAAGCTCAAGTTAAGTAGGTTATTTAGCAAGATAGGTGGTTCATGGACTTCAGGGGTTGTGAAAGAATCACAGTTTTCTGATGGGTTCTAGTAATAGTTTCTGTATATTCATTCTAATATAGTATCAAGACTCCCAATACAACCACCTCTCTTAAGAGAATAACAAAAAATGACAAAAAATCCTCATCTACTAAACCAAAAATAGAAAAGAAAGTAACACAGACACACCCTCTCCCACTTTAGAAATGAGCCTCTGGAAATTGGAAGAATGCGGCTCCCTCCTTGGTTAGCTTGCCAAAAGCTGACCACTCTCCCACAAACTCTCTGAATTTTTCCTTACCTTCCTCATACCCCCTTCCTGCCACAAATACCTCAATCCTACATAATGGGTCCCACTATTGCCAAGTTAGTTAGGATTTTCTCCTTGCTCCCATGCAACCCACCTTTCTGCCTTCTAGAATACACCTTCAACCCCATGTGCCACTTCTTTCTTTTATAAAATTTCTTAATTAAGGGTCTATCATTACCCCCTTCGACAAGTTTTACCTTGTCCTCAAGGTGAAAATTTGGGAAGAGCTCATCAAGAGTTTCATAATCTTCCCAAGTGTTGTCATGATCTGGTAAATCCTTCCATTTCACCAATACCTCTGCCTTGCCATCAATCAATTTACGGATTTTCCTTGCCAATTCTGGCTGTAATAACATCTCATTTTCATCGGTTAACGACTATGGTAAGGGTTGCCGTTGAGTAGGTGACTATACTGACTTCTTTGGTTGAGAAACATGGAAAGTGGGATGTATTTTAGCATTTGGGGGTAATTCCAGGCAGTAGGCATCCTTGCGAATCTTCTCGACTATCTTGAAGGGCTCATAGAATCTAAGACTTCTCATTCACCCTCTTTGCCAAGGATTTCATCCGATAAGGTCTTATCTTGTTGTATACCAAGTCTCCCACTTTAAACTCCACGATGTTTATCTGTTGTATTCTGCATATGTTGTTATGCCTTTTCTAAATGTTTTCTCAACTCCTTGACTATTGCATGCCTCTCCTTCACTAATTCATGAACATCATCAAGAACTAAAGTGAGGTCTTTCAACTTAAACAACGTATGAGGGTCTCCATATAGGGCCTTAACATCCCTGCGAACTGATTAGAAATGGTATTGTACCAATATTCCGCCTAAGACAGCCACTTCACCCACCTTTTCAGCTTGCTCTCCACAAAAAATCTAAGGTATGTTTCCAATCCTCTATTTACTACTTTAGTTTGCCCCTTCATCTTCGGTAGATAAGAAGAACTAAATTAGAGGGTTGTTCTTGAAAGCTTGAAAACTTCCTGCCAAAATAAACTCATGAACATTTTATCCTTGTCTAAAATTATGGATTTAGGGAATCCATGTAGTTTTACTATCTCCTTTACAAAAATGGCAGCCACTTCATTAGCGGTATAGGGATGAGAAAGGGCTATGAAATGTCCATATTTTGTCAACCGATCCACTACTACTAGAATAGTATCAAACCTGTTAGATTTAGGTAATTCCATGATGAATTACATGCTAATATCCTCCCAAACTCTTTGGGGAATGGGCAATGGCTGTAGAAGTCATGCTGGACTCAAAGCTTCATACTTGCATTGCTTGCAGATTTCACAATTTGCAAAGTATTGCTGGACATCCTTCTTCATCCCTTCCTAATGTACAAAAGTGGATAACTTCTTGTATGTTTGTAAATACCCAAAATTTACACCCATGGGTGTGTAGTTGTAACACCCTATTCCCAACTGACATATGCATGTGTGTCCATTAGATACATGTGTATATGCCTATCAGAAATGACATGTTAACTATCCCGCCTTCACTATACATAACATAGCATCATATGCTAAATCATCAATCACATTTTTTTAAGCCAAAATGTTATCACATTATATCAAACCATGATTTACATTGTTTCATATAGTATAATATCATTCATGTTTATATAACACTGTCCTATAAACATAAACAACTTAGTACACATAATATACTATAAACTATAAAAAAACCATGTCCTCAATTCCAGCTGACCGACCTTTCAACCAAATCTTACAGTAAAAACTGCACAAAATATGCTTCTACAAAGTCTTAAAAGCTAAGTCATCTCACTCTTGAAATTGAAAACCAACGATGCAATTTTGATATGTTTTGCGAACTCACAGAGTAACCATCCTCGATGGTTCACTCATATCATAAAACAAGATCAATTATAATAGGTAATCACATAGTTCAAAGCCACTTGACAAGTATCAAATACTATCACAGATAAATCATCTCTCAGTTAAACAATTCAATCATATAACAACATTTACACAGCTTTGCAAATCATTCAACGAATTCAAATTATAAGCGGATGCGATATCTATAAGACTCACATTCATTTTTATATTGTTATGACTGTGTGCTTTTATAGTATCCCGAATTATCAGGCTCAGTCAATCTATCTGTGACTTATTGATCACAGTGAGCCATATGCTCGAATTACATATGTGGGAGCTTAAAGCTCTTATCAGTAACAGTGTCAGTAGCAACACCAGTCACAACTCCTTAATATTACATGCATCGGAATAAAGTGCATGTCACAGTTTAGTCATCAAATTCAATCTCTTTTATTAGTTTGTAATATAACAATATATCAGTCACAGTATCAGTTACAGTAACAGTCACAGTAGCATTGGTCATCGGATTAGGTCCGGCATTCAATTTTTTAGTTGAGAATCAGAAAATTATTTAGGCAGACGCATTCGCATTCATATTCAATCAGCACTTCTAATATCATTTTTATGCTTCAAAACGCGTCAGACAAATATTATCCAGAATTCAGTACATAATCAACATAATCAATCATATTATGAAGCACATAGTTCTGCACATTCACATATAAGCAGTACTTCAATATCTCAATCTAATATCACGGTCATCGGACCTTCATTGTCCGGAATCAACAATCAAGCCTGATTCATTTAATCATTTCAAAACAGAAATTAAATAAACAAGTAATTAAGTGAGACCGTCTAGGTCACTCTTAGTATGCTCCAAACAGTTATTGCCTTGAAGTACCGACAATGTCAGGATGCTGTTGTTCAATGCGTTCCTCTATACAGATAATATATTCACATATCACAATATTGCACAATTATGTATTCATTTAAGCACATTTATGTATACTAAATATGTACAATGCATGTTCATGACAATTTCGAGTTTCTTATCATCAATCTAGTCATAAAAATCATTCGGATATCTACATTCAATTTATTAACTCAGATTTGTTTGAAGGTACACTTTCAGGTCCATTTTGCATAATTAATTTCATCAAGAAAATGAAGGAATTTGATAATACTTCCTTCTAACAAATTATTCTCCTATGTCTTAAGTTTCCATTGATACTAAGATCATTCTATTTGGTTCATTATTCTATGATTCATACTCAAAATATCACAGACTGTGCACATTTGAAACTTTGGCTAATACACGGTCATGCATTCAAGTTGTACACCTCATATCACTCAATTCCAGCATCCAAAAATTACAAACTTTATATCAATTTAAAGCTATGAGAATTACTTACAATTTTAATGAAGACACTTCAGCCTAATTCGGTCCATATCTATTGGCCCTTGAATTTTTATTTATTTATTTTTAATTTTATTTTCTTGATAAATAAGCATGATTAGTTTTATTTTTGGGTCTTGCTATATTATTTTATCTTGGAGATAATTAGCATGTTAATGTGAGTAAGATAATATGATATAAGTTAAGGGAATTAAAGTTTAAGGTGGTAAGTTTTCACAAGGACATTTTTAGAAGACCACTTAACGTTAAAAGAACATAAGCTTATAAGGAAGGGTAAAGTGGACTTTTAGCATTCATTAAGGGTAAAAAGGGGGGATCATTTAAGCATTAAAGTAGGGGCAAGATGGACATTTCGTAATCATTAAGAGTATAAAAGGGAGAAAGAAGACTTGTCTTGCATTTGGAAGAGAGCGAAAACGAAATTGAAGAAAGAAGGGAGAGAAAGTGGCGTTGGAGAGAAAGAAGAGGGCTAAGTTAGGTTTCAATTTTTCTTAACCTTCAAGAGGAATTTTGAGAGTGATCAAGAAGGGAAAAAGGAAGAAGAAGGTTAAAACTTCCATTAGAGCCAAGAAAATCATTGTTTGGTTAAGATTCAAAGTAAGTTGATTCTTAATCTTTTGGATTTTTTGGATCAGTTTTGGTTCAAAGAGCTTAGGAAATGAATGGGTATAAGTATTCTAGGATCAATTTCATGCATAGGTTTTTTTTAGTTTTCCAATTGGAATGCATTTTGAATGGAATTTTGTCAATATTGAAGGGAGGCAAGAGAGGCAAGAGAAGCTAGAGGAGGTACATTCTTGACCAAGTTTTCAAGCAAAAAAATTAAGGTGGTTGACATTTTTATAGTTGAGTCAATAAGCTATTAAAGTTTCTTTCAAATAAATGGAATTAAATGGTTTCTAACTACCTTAAAAATGTGCATTTATTGTCCTTTAAAATGGTTTGAGAATATGTAATATGTTTTTGTATATGATTTTTGTGAATGAATTTTGTGTGATATAGGAATGATTTCAAATTGCTCCATAATTGTTGTATTTGTGGCTTTTGGATGATTTGAGAAATTGTTATATGATTGATATGAGATTTTGGTTGTTAAAGTGTGACATGATGATAAAATTGCATATGAAATAGTGCATGCTCATGAAAAACAAGTTTTTCAAAATGTGTCATTTGAGCAATTGGTTTACAATTCATGAATTACATGTTATGTGTGATTGGTGTAATTCATTCAAGAATGTCACATGCAAGTTGACCAAGTTAAAGGCTTCTCTCGCCTACCCGCTAGTAGCACGGAGCTCTTTCATGCACTCCTTCAAGTTTACGACTACACAGAACCATTATGTGAAATTGTGTAGTTCGTCATGTTCGTAAACTTACCCAAACCATAATGATGTGCTTATATGTTATCATGTGTTGACAAGTTTGATGAATGCTTGACTTATATGAGTTGTGAATTGGTTTGACAAGTTTAGAATTTCGAGAAATATATATTTTATGGATTTTCATGAGAAATTGCTATGATTATGAGAGTTTTCAATGGTTTTTGCTTGTTACCGATTATAAGACTGTTACCAACGAGATTCAAGCTCACCCCCTTCCTTCCCATCTTCAGGTGATGAACAAGATATCGAGTGATCGAGTCAAGAGTCAAGGCATCACTCAAGTTTGCATGTTTTGTTTTTGAAGTTAGATTATGTAAAACAATGCTTTAGTCGCATTTTGACCGATTCTAGTTTTTGTAAATTTTGTATTTTGGATTATGATGTAAGGGAGCTCGAAATGCCCACTAAAGCGTTATAAAACTTTTATTTGTTTTGATGTTAATGAAATATATATACATTATATTTTGTTCATGATTTCCAAAGTCTTGATATTGCATCTTCAAGCTTTTCATAGGGATAGAAATTGTGTACTGGATTCAAGGAGAAAACTGCACTAATCTAGATAAAACTAGAGAAAGTTATCTTATGGAAAGTTATAGCTTATCCTCTTAGCTTTCCAACGCTATAAAGTATGTAAATTTTGGGTATTGAAGTTGAGAGATATGAGCATTATGGTTGGTGATGTTGCATAGGAGGTATGAACATGAAAGCTATGGTGAATGATGAGAGTTTGTGTATGTGATGAGTCATTTAAGTTGAGTTTTGGGATTTTTAATGTACCCAAGTCAGCAATTGAATGTTTAAGGAGTGTTATTGCTTTAGAAGAAGTGAAATTGGGAAGGTTATGAGTGAATACAATGTTAGAATGGATGTAGGAAGCATTGGAGAGGCTTTGAAGGGGTTTGGGTAACCCTTATGTTCGTTAGACGGACTTTAGGTCCGTTAGGCAGACTTTTTAAGGTCTGTGAGGACCCACAGCATTGCCAAAGTTCGTTCAACGGACATCATGTCTGTTAAACGTACCTTCTTGGGCAAAAAATGGCTCCCATGCTCGTCTATGTCTGTTAGGCGAACATGTATGCTCGTTAAACGGACCTTTACAGGACAGCTACAATAAATTATGATTTTTGACCAATTTTAAAGCATAATCTCGCTTTGTGGTCTTCATAAAGTTGTAGATCTGGAAGTATTCGTTTAAATAGTCTAAGAATGGCCTCATTACAAGATTTATAGAGAAATTAATGCCAATTCTCCTAGGATAGGTACAATATGATTGAGGATATAAACATGTTTGAATCTTTTGTCCATAACTTCATTTTCTGACCGCAAAATGAAGAGATACTTGAAGCAATGGTTTCCTAACACATTCTTATAACTCTCCATAAAAAGTGGTAGCTTTTGGATCTGATATGAAAAAGATTGATGGAAAGATATTGAGGGTTGGTTTAGAGAGCATAACTGGGGTATGAACATACTTTGGCTTTATAAGCATAACTTCTTCTATAGAATTCCAATTTGAGATAGTTCTGTCTTCAGATTAAACTAGAGGATTAGAGCTACAATTGTTTTGAAGAAGTCAATTATGATTTTGGTCATTGACGAGAGTGGACACACCACTCTTATGGGATATGGCAAATACAGGTTCATGGAAATAACCCTCAAGGTAATACGCACGCTCACGTCTTATGATCACTCCAAACGTTGGGCTCTAGAAACGAGGTCCAACAATATCAATACAGTTTATTAAATAACAATAGGACCTAGTTTTTCTCCCTAGTAGTGTTACTTCCTAAGCCAAGACTTACTTTCAAGCTCAATTTCAAGACTCTTAAGGACAGAATTCAAATTCCATTTCTTCTTAATATTTGTAGTTAAATGTCTCTAGTTCAATTTAAATCAAGAATCATTTCATTTGTAAATCTGCAGTTCAAAATATAGCCAAAATATCGAAGCATGTTTAGTAAAAACATTCCAGTTATCAAATTCCAATACAACTTAGAATTTTCATGCTAACACCCCCTTTCGGGATAACTTTGCATGATCATTATGACATGGAAAATGGTATATTTCAGTAACACTTTCTTCTAGATAATTGTTCCACTATGTTTCCAATTTCTAATAACACCAGAATCATACAATTTGATTCAGTATACTAAAAGTTATATCCAAAAGAGTTTAGACTATTTTAAAACTATAATAGAACTCCTAACTCTACTTCCAGCCAGATTTTGAAATGCTTAGAGATAGAATTAACATTTGGCTTCTTCCAAAAAGTTATAGACATGTCTCTAGTTTAATCTGAATTAAGAATCAACTCATTCAGAAATCTTCAGCTCAAGTTATAATCAGAATACTGAAGTCTATTCAATGAAAATTCTCCAGTTCATAATATTCCAGCATACATCTTCACCAATATCTCGCATATTTCATTCCAATTCAGGCATAAATCTCTTATTACTAAACATATCATAAAGAATAGATTGTCACGTACTTTTTAGGCTTTCAATTTAGCTCAAACTTCAGATTAAATCAAGTCTCCATGTAAGCAAAATTCATCATAAACTTATGATCAAAACAGGTTGATTTTGGACAGCAACATGAAGTTAACTTTCAGCTGGTTTTCTTAGCTTTTTTGTGTAATGTAAAAAGCTGGTTTTGGTGCAGCAATTTGACTAGGGTTTAGGAAAATTAGAGAGGAGAAAGTTGGAGCAAATTTTGATGAAGGAAGCAAGAAAGGAAGCAGAAATTTAGGTATTGGAATTTGCCACAACATGCTAGGTTTCAATAACTTACATAAACATGTCTTAAATCATACTAGCCATTTGTTCAACAATTAAACTGCCACTAATCTACTCATTATGCTGTCATTTGTCACCCTTTTATCAGTCCACATGTCACTCCAAGATTGATCCACTTGTCACATAATAATTGGTCCATTTGTCAATTAACTACTAGTCTATTTCTCACACATTTAACTATGCAAAATGTCACTCAATTTGAGGATTAGTCATCCTAATTTTTCATGTCTTTAGTCTTGCCACTAGGCATTTTTCCTAGTCCAAAATATCTTAAATTTTTAGAAATTTTCGAAATATCTGAAATGTCACAAAAAATGCTAAATTAATTCTAATACACACCAATTCAATTTTCAAGACAAATAATCCACAATTCATATTTTTAATCCC
>JAOSBN010000008.1:42922015-42932183 GCA_027563595.1 Erythroxylum suave
CTTTTATTTAGTTCAAGTCATTTAGTTTAATCAAAACAATCCAAAACTCCACTCTTAATTAATTTAGTTTGCATTTCGTAACAATTAGGCTAGCTTATATCATTTGCTCTAGGTTCCAATTAAGTGAGATGACCTGAGGTTGCACTCTATATTGCAATCTTTGGAATTAAATTCTTTTTTATTCGGTTTCTAAGGGATTAATTCAAAGACTCAACCACACAGCCGATCAGATGCTTTATAAGTGAGTAATGATACGATGCCATGTGAAGTGAATGTAGTGATCGAACGTAGCCCACCCTTATTGTAGGATATGTATCGGAACGACCTTAAGGCGTCTCGGTTTGTACCTTACGGTGAGGGGGTGCTACATTAAATTATTTGAAAACCTATATGTGATATTGATCATTACTAATACTATACTTTACTAATCCTAAAACTAATCCAAGGTTATTACAGTACTCACAATATTGGCTAGTACTAACTATCTTTGTAACATGTAATCTAATAAAACAAATGATTGATTTTAAAGATAAAATTAACTAAAATAAAATTTTAATTCTAAAGTAACCAACTAAAGAAATCGATAAGAATAAAGTAACCAACAAATAAATAAGATCCAAATAAGAATCCCTCTAAAACCTTTATATTCTTATATTTTTTATTTAATGATTAACCCTATGTTTTTGGATTGATAGAATTTCAAAGTTACAACTAAATTCTTTCTTAAGACATATTGTCCTTATTCTTAAGTAGATTGATTGGAATTTCTTTCTATTTAGAAACCTAATAACTTAGTAACTTGATCTATGAATTCCTATAATAGATTTGAATATAACCCAAAAGACTTATATGGTCTTATCTCTAAGATTCCTTACAACTCTTATTATTAATATCATTATCTATTATTACTTATAGGTTCTCAATTCTTATATATGAAATTTAAAATTGAATCAAAGCGTTATTATAGAATAATTTAATCATATAATTTATTATAAAACTTAGGTCTTATATTAAATCAAGAAATCAATCTAAGGTAATAGTTCTAAAGTTCATCATATCTAGATGTTTATCCCAGTTTAGTTCATACTAAGATAAAATAAACCAACAACAATTATGAAAGAAAATAAGATAAAAGAAAGCATTCATATGGATCTTGAATTCTTGATGTTCCTCGTTGAATCTTGATGGAATCGTGAACTTCCCTCTAAATTTGCTTCATTCTTATCCTAATACACTCTAATATGACCCCTTGTGACTGATCTCTGGTCTCCTTTTGATTTAATTCCCAAAATCTCCTTTTAGATTCATGAAAACCTAAAAGGTTTAAAGAGTTTTACTTAATATAAGGCCATGTTAGGCCCATGTTCTTCATAACTACTTCAAACCCTAATTTACATAAAATCAACACTAACACTAGTCACCAATGTCAACATATAGTGCACTTATGTTGGCTTAGTAGCACCTTTACCACACATCTAAGGATTCACCTTAGGAAAATTACCATGATCATAGGTATGTGTTATGCTATGTTCCTTCATATCACAATTTATTAAAGAAGTTGAACGAACTGGTAGCTTATATATAGTAGAATATTGTTTCGTGTTTAACTCGTGTTTTAAATATAGTTCCATGTTTAAACTATAATTCATCTAAAATCACTCTAAAACTTATTCGTCTTGGCTCTAGATTGCAAAAATTCGTTCCTTCTTCATTTAGGAGCTAAAACAAGACCAATAAACAAAATATAAACCATATTAATTACCAAATCCTATAGAAATCATCCAAACATAAGTCAAATGCTCTTAAAATCATAATAAAAATATAACCTAATTATCACTTAGAAAATTCTCCTGTATTTAAGCATTTGTCTATCTTTAAGCAAGGCAATTTCATTACTCTTAACTTAAATATGTGGTCACTTAGGGGAAGAATTTAACAAATCAATTAAATTAATTAAGACTTTGTATTATTTGATTCATCAAATTTTTAGACATTTAGTTATTTACATCAAGTCATAAATCAATTCGATTACTTCATAATCCTTCAAACTTTAACTTAATCCTTAAGATTTAGCCTAATACATTAAGTGAACATACATTCGAAAGATGTTTCATCTTTCGAATATTTATATAAACCCTATTAAGAGAAAATAAAAACACTAGCTTTAAAATAATAAATATAAGCAATTTAGATGCTTGTTTGAAAAGCCACCTAACCTTTTGACTTGAAAGTAAACACCTTTTTATGAATACTCTTGCCGACTCAGGCATTTACAAGATTCATTCGATGGTTATGAAGTGATTGAGAGCATTTTCTTATTAAAGTAAGAAAAAAAAAGATTGTAAATATCAAGTGTGATTGCTTTTCTTATATTTGGATGTTGCAAGAAGAATTAAAGTTCCTCTTTACTCTTCACGGAAGATTGTACAAGGGTTCTTTGCTAATAAAGATTTTTGTAAGGTCCTCTTTACCTAGTTAAATGGAGAGATTTGTGGAATCCTGTTATAAAATTGGAGAGTAGGCGTAAGTAAAGTTTGTTTGTTGAACTAGTATAAAATTGGCTTGCAACTTCTTTTTTGTATATTCTTTACTTTACTATTGATTGAGTTTATTTAAATTGTCATTGAATTTCATCATTCACTTTGAAATCCACTAAGGAATCTTTTTATTAAGTTGTAAAAATCTTTTTAAAAATTCTTTCATACCAAATTTACCTCTCTCGTAGGAGAGATTAAGTACCAATAAGTGGCATCAAGTATGTCTCTTTTCTATTGTATTTTCACATAAAATTTAGGAAAATATCTTCACTGAATATCTAGGTGCATCTACATCTTTATTTGAGAAGATGGCCAAAATATTAGTAAGGCTCCTTCCTTTGGTGGAAATGATTATCTTTATTGGAAAACATGAATGAATTTTCTCTTGATGGCTAAAAATGATAATGATTAAGCATTTTACCATAAGGCACAAAGCAATTGTAACTAGCATGATGAGTATAGGTTAATCCCACGAGGACTAATATTACTAGTACTAACCATCTCTTTATTATCTAGTCTAAAAGATTGTAGTCATAGTGATTGATCAAATTCAAATTCAAATAATAAAAAAAACGAATCAACATAATTAATTAACTAGAACAAAGACTAAACAAAGCAGCAAGCAATAAAAATAGTGGTACTTGGATAGTGAAATCCCCCTAGGTCTTATATAAATAAGACTTCACACATCAATTTAACCTAATTTTCATCAAACCATGGAAATTACTCAGTTGTGTTAATATCTTTCTCAAGATTATTAATAACTAATCCTGGGTTGATTAGAAGAAATATCTTCCTAATTAAAACCCCTATAATTGCATTAACTGATTTATGAATTCCTTTATTAGGTTTGACCCTAATATATAATATTTATATCAATCGATCTCTAGGTTTGCATTCAACTCTTTTTTATCATAACAGATCAATTCATATAAAGGATTTCGTATTATCAATTGAATGAAATCAAACATAAATCAACATTTTGGTACATATTAATTTAAGAAAATAAAGAACACATAATTAAATCTTAATGAAACTTGATAAAAATTAAATTAAATTAAAATCACTACATAATTCATCCTAGGGTTCATCTTGTCCAGGTATTATAAATATTTAGTTTCAAATCATATAAGATAGCATTAAAATTAAAGACAACAAGAAAATCAAAAGAAACATGATGAAATACCTTTTAATCTTCATGAAACCTACTCCAAATATGTCTCGTTGCTTATTCTTTGTTCTTTATACTGTTCCAAATTGTCCAATTGTGCCTATGAGCTTATATTTTTCTTTTCCTTTTAATTTTGCCTTTTATAATTTAAAAAATAGGTTTTTGGGTGGAAAACAATAGTGTACTTAGTGTGTACATAAAATCACGTAATACTTTACATCTAAAATGAACATATATAGACACACGTGATTAAAAGGTGAACATGGGCAAGTACATAACTGAGTTTATGGCCATGTAACTTTTTGAAACTTCAAAACAACTTACTTGTTTATGATATATGGCCATGTTGCTTGAAATTCAGGAATGATAAAGAATACAGACAAGTACACGACAATGTACTTAGTCATATACTATAATTTCATAATTTAATCAAAATATCACGAAATTGCCCTAAAATTTTTACTTCAATGAAAGTGAATTATGAACTAAAAATGAAATATGAACTAATTAATTACCAAAAACTATAAAAGCGCTTAAATAAGTAAGAAAAATGCATTAAATATGAACCTAAAAATATGAAAAATCAATCATTTATTAGTTGACTTATGGGAACTTATCTTAGGTTGTTCATTGATTCCTACTAAACTTATAGATGATGGAAAAGTTCCCAAAATAAAAGTAGAATGGGATCCATTAGACAAGAGACTAATTTCCTTAAATAACAAGGTTATTCACATTTTCTTTATTAGGAAGAAATGAATATAAATTCTCTATATTTTAAATGGCATATGAAATTTATCATACTTTAGAAGTTACATAAAAGGGAAACCAATCAAGTAAAGGAGAGAAAAGTGAGCATGCAAAAATATGAATATGAATTGTTTCAATTAAAGTAAGATGAAAGCATAATGATGTTTGAATTATGCAATTTTTTAACTGTAAGTGTGCAATATAGTTGTAGCTAACAAAAGTGAGCATGGGTTAATCTCATACGGACTGTTGGTCAATTACAAAATTTCCACAAACTTAATAAGCTAGCCTAATAATTATGAATGATTAATTAAGGCAAAAAAATAATTAATTCTAAATTAAAGCAAAGCAATGATGAAAAATAAATTAAACTAGGTTTAGGAGAGGCTTCCTCTAGGACTTCGTTTAATTTCACTCTAACTTAATGAACGATTCTAGTTTATTGGACTTGTAAAAATTCCTATCTATTTCAAATCAAGATAGCCTAAGAATTCGTTTTATGAATTACTTCAATAGGTTTTACTTTAACCTAAAAAGATCTTGCCACTTTCTCTCGAATAGTTCATGCTTTACCCTCTTCATTTATGTTGTAATTTAACCACACATCCCATCTCTCAAGTCTTGACGCATAAATCAAATAATTGAATCTTCATTTTCAGTCCTTGAATTCAATGAATTATTACAAAATTGATAAATCACAAGAAAACTAGAAAGTTTCATTGAAC
The DNA here is from genome assembly GCA_027563595.1 of Erythroxylum suave. Classification (NCBI taxonomy): domain Eukaryota; kingdom Viridiplantae; phylum Streptophyta; class Magnoliopsida; order Malpighiales; family Erythroxylaceae; genus Erythroxylum; species Erythroxylum suave. The sequence continues at coordinate 42,927,199 of JAOSBN010000008.1, forward strand.
TTGAGATTAAACAAAAATATATTACATCCTAGGCTTACCTTACCTAAATCTATATCCCAATTAGTTCATAATTATCAAAGAATAACAATAAAGAAACATTAAAGAAAACAAGAAAAAGAGAAAATTGTTCTTGAATCTTTTATAAATCCTTGTTCTAATCTTGTCTAACTTTCAAGGATGATGTAATCTTAATAAAAAATGTAGGACAACAACTAATCGACTTTCCGATACTTTTTTTCTTCCTTCCTTTTATTTAAATCCAAAATCTTATCTTTTTAATGAGCCACAAGCCAACACAAGTTTGTGTAATATGTTATATTATTGTGTTTGTAATTTTAAAAAAATCTTCAAGATTAATATGGGACCTAACTGGGGACATGCAATATGCTAGGTTTTATGCTCTAGAGGGTGACATGGGTTTTTTGGGGTTATAAATGAGAAATAAAAGCAACCATTTTGTAAAAATGGCCCCAACATAGTGGGTATAGGTGTTGTGTTTAAGATCCTTCTCCAAATTTTCTTTTAGTTCAATTCTTCTTCTATTTTGCTCCTTTTCTTTGAATTGATAGAAATAAGAATTGAAACAAAATACTTCTCATATTAAGTACTAAATCCATATTAAGGTGTTTCAATTGCCTTCCGTAGGCCCCCTTGTTCATTATCCAGCTTGAACTACTTTTTTTCATGTTTCATCTCTAAAATCATCCAAAATACAAGAAAAACAAATTCCATCATTCATACTTAAATGGAAAATAATTCCAAAAAAGTGTTAAACAAATCAAACACAACCATAAAACTTCTTCGTTACTCATCCAATCATAAAGTTCATCAAAATGCTATAAAAACTAACCACTTGCATCAATTCAAAAGCTGATTTAATTCACTTCCTAATCCTTCAAGCTTAAATGTGAATCTTAAAATTCAATTTCATGCATAAAATGAACATACACAAGATAAAATGCTTCTAATTACAAACATATTGACTTCCTTATTTATTGTATATAAATTTAAACAAAATAATGTAATCATACGCTTGTTTGAAAAATCAACTAAAACTTTTACGGAAGAGTAAATATCTTATCATAAATACCCTTTGTTACTCAATTAAGTCACTCTTTCTAATGGCTACTAGAACCACTCTTTAACTTTAACCTTTTTGTTAACATGAATCCAGCATAGTGAAATTATTTATACTTATTTATTCACAATAACTTATGTGGGATATTGGAAATGCCTAAAAAAAGTCACAATTACTTGATGAATATGCAACATAGACAAGAAGTTTCTTAATGCTCATAAAGTATTGGTTCTCTAAATTCATAAAACAAATTGAACTCAATCACTTACCAAAACTTATAATAAGTTACATAGATAATCCAAATCATCAAAACAATCAAATTCATAATAAATTGTCTCCAATAGTATGCTTTCATAGAAAAATTCCAATAGTTACTTCTTATTGTGAAAGTCATGACATAAATGATAAACTTAAGTATAGTATATCAACTATACTCCCTCCCTCACTCACAACATAAGTGCTTTCCTCAATGTTAAAACATGTAAGAAGAATAAAATAATGGGAAAGGAAAGTAAAAACTTAGAGGACTTGAACTTCATGGAATTTGTGTCATATGTTCCAAGTTTATAAGAGATTGTTACATTGATTTGTCATTTAAGTATTGATTAGAATACAAAAAACTTTGGTAAAATGTAAGTCAAAAGATGGAAAAATACCAAAACTTATATATTCACCGATGATCAAGATTATTAACAAAAGTGAAAAACAAAATACAAAAGATAGATTATTAATCTTACCGAGGGGATGGGGTATCTATGGTGACATATATAGAACTATCACCTACTAGTCCTAGGTCATCGGAAGAAATCATCTTCATGAGGCTCCTAATTAAAGACTTGATAACCTATCCTCGTATCATTATGGTTATCTACCTCTCTATCGACATCAAAAATAGTAGGCTCCTCCCCTACGTATGCAATAGTCTCCCTTGACTCTATAGTCTACATCCTCGGCATCCTCCTCTTTAATTGACTCATTGGGCTCTTGGGAATCATTTGGAACTCCTCCATCTTCCTCAAGCTTTATAGGCTAGTGTTCCATTTCCTCACATGTAGTTGGATCCTCAGATTGCATCATCGGAGATAAAAGATCCACTTTTAAGTGCTGCGTGATCCTCAACATGATGTCATTTAGTCAATGCATGTAATGCTCTATATAATTTAATATGAATGGCTGGGCTATTGGCCTAGATGTTGGAGACAAAGGTCGGCTCAGTGCTCACTTTGGACCCTTAGTTTGTTCCTTTTCAGTCAGAGCCTCCTTTAAAACTCATGGTGGTCCACCTATAAGGGCAAAATACCATCCTTCATTGTCCGACCAGAGCTTCACCATCACAATCACATATAATATCTCCATTTTATAGGTATGGGAGTAGTTGGTGGAATTATGCCCATGACCAATCGTTATGTAATAGATTGAACATTTTTGTTTTGTGATTATTAACTTTGTTTAATAACATGACAAATGATTATATTATCATATTATGTTTACTGCTTTTATCCTAATATGATAAGTCTTTGATTAAATTTATACACTTGCCATTATAATGGAGATTATGATAATGAGAGTCAAGTCTTTAAGGTTTAATCTAAAATTGTTCTTGATTGTAGGATTATCAAATAAGGACTTTAATGATCTGGTTAGATCAATATGTATTTAATAGCATCTATTGGATGGATATTAGTAGATCTCATTTACTAAGTTACATATATAGATGATGCATATGGAGATATGATCATTAAACTGACCAAACTAAGAATTCCAAATGGTTAATATTACCTATGAACTATCAAGTGGGATATTCTCATAAGGATTTAAAAGTATATTTTTCCTTTAACTTGGGATCATCATATTAATCAATATGTCACTTATTATGTTTTGATGTCGGACACCTAGTGTGTAAAAATGCTAGTTGAATGATCATTAGATATATTTAAGTACTTATCTGATTTGTGATTATTCAAGATGGGATCCACCGACTCTAGGTAATGAGTTTGAGCTCTGTGTTGTTATTGATCTTAATGGTTGTTTCGAGACCTTGGCCAGGGTGATTGAATGAATAAGGAAAGGATTTTCTTAAGTCATTCACCAATCATTAATGATCGACATGTAACGTAGTTGGTTATCTTATAGGCTTTGACAATTAAACCATACCTTAGGATAATCCAAAGCTGTAATGATGGAAGGTAATAATATATTATCTTTAACTAGGTTCCATCTTTGTAAGGTTGTTACTTCACATTATCCGGTCATTCAGGAGTGTTGTTAGACCCAACCTTGATTAGTAATTAATTAGATTAATTACTACTGACTTTGTGATAAACCTATGTGGTCACACACTTACGAGTGTAATATTTCCTGCTTATGATTATTTAATTTATTATGAGATAATCTATTAAATAATCTATATGGCATATTATTATATTTTTTGCTAACACAGTAAATATAATTAATATTGGAAACTCTCTTGTGCAAAATAAATAAAAGTAAAATAGTTTATTTTATTTCCTTTTAATAATAATAATAATAATAATAATAAGAAGAAGAAGAAGAAGAAGAAGAAGAATAAGAATAAGAATAAGAATAATAAGAATAAGAATAAGAATAAGAATAAGAATAATAAAAATAATAATAAACGTTTCATTTTTGAACATTTAAGAAGCGTAAAGAAGAAGTGAGCCTCTCTTAGTTATTATTGTACGTGCAATAAACAAAGAGGAAAAGCGTTTCTCTCTCTCTATTTTTTTTGTATAGACGTTCAAAAACAGTAAAATAAGACAAGAGTGTTTTTTTTCTCCTTGTACGAAAGTTTTAAAACAATAGCGACAAAAAGAAACATACGGACAGAGGAGTTTTCTAGTCTTCTTTTATGTTACTTATCATTTTAATCATCGAGAGAGAAAGGGACAAAATTGTTTTGTTCCATTCTTAAAGAAAGATTTCTTCAAAATCATCCATAGCCATATCACGTGTTGAAAGCGAGACATATTTTTTGGCGTGGACTGCGTAGAGACTTCACATTTTTTAAGTTCATTGTCAATTAATCCTCACATTTTCCAGGTATTTATTTTTACCTATTCTTGTTATTAGTATGAATATTAAACACAATAGATCTATACAAGATTGAAATTGTTTGTTTTCGCTTCATATGCGATCCTTTAAATGTTATCAGAGCCAGCATTGCATTCACATCATACTTGAAAAATGCCAATTATTTGTGTATTTGGTTGTATTTTTTGTTTTACCACATGAAAATTGTTCATTTAATATGCATGAGATCATCTTGGCTTTGTTTTGTAATTGGTTTCACAGAAATCGAAAAACTTCATTTCGTGTTCTTTAGGCATAAAAACAATATGAAGACTTACAATGAAAAGAGGAGTGATTCTTTGTTTATGTATGAGAGACAGTGACTCATTTACATCATTTGAAATAGTAATATTTGTAAAATTGTTGTTGCGAAAAAAAAATGTTTGTTTTCAGTAAACGAGTCATTGATAATTAATGGAGTAGATTTACACATTTTGGCAATGGAATTAAATCGACATATGATGCACACTAATAATAAATAAATAAGATTAATGGAGTAGAATTTGCATTTGCAATTCCAAGAGCTATGCAATATGTGTAATCAATTTTTTAATTATACGATGGTTTATCTGTTGGGACCCGATCCGGAAACCAGATCCCAACCGAAGCATAACGGGAAAAGGAAGCGGAAAACGAAACGAAAACTTAACAAAGGGATCCGACATCCGAAAACAAAGAACGGAGAAAAACGATCGCGTTGGAAACCTTAAGACTAATCTAATCCGAACGGTATAAAAAAATTTTTTTCATCATTCATAAAAATCAATAATCCATTGGAAATCCATCAATTTCATAATCTCAATTCATTTGACCTTTC
>JAOSBN010000008.1:42938612-42959897 GCA_027563595.1 Erythroxylum suave
ACTTCAAATTTCCAAGCCCAACATAAAAATATCTATCTAAAAACATAATTAAATCAATTAAGGCAAAATAAAAATAAAAATAATTATAATTAACGAATAAATCCATAAGTCAATTAATAATTAATTCGAATAAAATAAAAAAAATTTTCGGGACCCAACAGCCACGTCATTGAACAATAACTGGGAAGAAGCTTGCTGCAGTGAAGAGATAATAGGGTTTCGATAGGATATTTTTATAGGGGTTGAAGCATTTTCTTTAGAGAGATTCATGGAAGGCTAGGTTCTCGACACTGATTCAGAGGTGACATTGACATCAACGACCTAGGTTAAGCATTTTTTATTATTTTTTTATTTGTCTCTCCCATTAGAAATTGATTATGTTATCTTGTGTTTATTGAATTGGGTATTGAATGATGATTATTTTAATGCTCCATTGAATCGTTTTTCATGAAAATCCATTTCTAGAATCGAATGTAATACGTAATCGTTGATATTCTCGATTTATATGTAGCCACTATGGTTCCAAATCATTAGAGATAACATAACATAGGTTAATAATCTGAGCTTATGTGATTATTGCCTTGATTTGTCTATTTTCTGATTCGTAATGCAGTTGTCTAGATAAACTTAGAGAGCTTATTCTAGGTTTCCTGATTGCTAGGGTTAATTAACGAGCGCTTCGTAATTAAGTAGGATCTGAAGAAAAATCAAGATTAACAAAGGATGTTGTTAATCTACGATCAATAATTGCTAAGAGAGATAAAAGAACAATAAATCAATGAATTATTATTAACATGGTGTAGGTCGAAATTGAATCAAAGAACCGAATCCCTACCATATTCCCCAATTTTATCACTTTTTGCATGTTTTCTTTAATTTTTTTCATTAGGTTTATTTTTTATTTTCTTATTAAATCCAAAACCCCCTATTACCTAAACATTAATTAATTTCATTTCATAACCGAACACTCCCCGAGGGATCGATCGAGACTCACCACTGCTATAATAGTAGTCTACTTATTTTATTTTCACTAGAGCTACAACACGCAGGACACACAATCCCAAATATTGGTGATTTTTTAGTTATGCACGGTTTAATGCACAATTGGTTGTCAGATTGTGCATCTCCCAGTGATATGGAAAACCCTAAGAAATCTGAGTTTTTGAAACCCCCTAATTATATTAGTTTATTACCCCAACTTTCTATACCAAGAACATGTTAGATCAAACCCCAATTTTGAGATTTGAGACCCAATCCTAAAGAAATCATAAACTAATTCACGTATCAAGTTCTTACTTGTTGTTGCAAATTAATTTCTTGAAGAATCCAAGAAGGCAATCACACCTCTCTTGAAGAAATCCAAATTCTAGAAAATTCATTCATCAAATGACGAAAAAAGTTCTATTACAACCCTCATCTCATTCTATTTTTACTGTAGAAAATAAGATGACCTAAACGTCTAAAGTAAACAATGGGCTTAATACAATCAACTCATAAAACAAGTTCAAAACTTAAACTAAATAAAAGCAAACAATGGGATTAATACAAATAGCCCATAAAACAATTTCAAAACTTAAACTAAATAAAAGCAACTAAATTACAAGCCCAAATAATACAACCAGCCCTTTTATAAGAGATATTGAGCTTGTCTTCAAAATTGGCTAAGTACTAGCCTCTTCACACCTCCCTCAACAAAGTTACAAGCTTTGGCAAGCCTTGGTGTTCCTCTATGCATGTCTTGGCCTCATCATGAATTTGAGATGTAATTAAGCCTTGAACAAATCCTTGCATAGCTTGCTTGAGATTTGAAGCTCGCTTTCTTATAATTGGTCCACTAGCTATAGAAAGCTTGTCTTGTTGAGTAGTGTTGTGCGGTTGAGCCTCCTTGCTAAGGCTGGTTGTATCATTCCCTCTCTCCTCAAAAGGATTCATCCTCGTATCAGCCCTTACATTATCAAAAGGAGAGAGGTCAGTAACATTAAAAGTAGGAGGCACTTGATACTCACTTGGCAAATCAATCCTATAGGCATTATCATTAATCCTTTCAAGCACTTGAAATGGTCTATCGCCTCTAGGATCCAACTTTGATTTCCTTTGCTTAGGAAACCTCTCCTTCCTGAAATACACCCAAATCGAATCACAAGGTTCAAATCTCATCAACTTGCGCCCATGATTAGCCTTGTGAGCATTTGCTTCATTACACTTCTCTACTTACTACCTTGCCTTATCATGAATGCTCTTCACCAATTCAGCTCTATGTTGTCCATCCTTGCTAGATATCTCATTTACTGGCAAAGGAAACAAATCCAAAGGTGTTAAAAGGTTAAGTCCATAAACTATCTCAAATGGAGAATAACCAATAGTAGAATGAATATCCAAATTCAACCATAGGAAAACATTCTTCCCAAGTTTTAGGATTTTTACTCAAAACAGCACACAAAAGATAACCTAAAGTTCTATTTGTCACTTCAATTTGACCATCTGTTTGAGGGTGACATGTAGTAGAAAACAAAAGTTTAGTACCTAACTTTCCCCAAAGCACACGCCAAAAGTGACTTAAGAAGTTTACATCACGATCAGAAATAATGGTCTTAGGAATACCATGCAAACGCACAACATCCTTAAAGAACAAATCAACAATATTTGTGGCATCATCAATTTTATGTCATTCAAAGAAGTGTGCCATTTTACTAAATCTACCAACAACCACAAATATGCTATCCCTACATTTTTTGGTCCTAGGTAGCCCCAAAACAAAGTCCATAGATATGTCAATCCAAAGATCCTTAGGCACAAGCAAAGGGGTATACAAACCATATGAATGGGTCTTTGATTTCGCTTGTCTACATGTAACACACCTAAAACAGACTTTCTCAACATCTTTTCTTATATTAGGCCTATAAAAATGTTTACAAATTATATCATATGCCCTTTGTAACCAAAAATGACCCATCAAACCCCAACAAAGTGATTCACGCACAAGTATGTCACATATAGAGCAATTAGCCACATAAAGCTTATTCTCCCTAAACAAGTACCCATCATGCCTATAAAAATTTTGAAATGCAACATGCTCACACACACTATAAACATTCCTAAAATTAGAATCCAAAGCATACAAATCTCTGATAAAATCAAATCGAAGCATTTTAGAACTTAAAGTATTGATTAGAGTGTGCCTTCTTTATAGTGCATCAGCTACTACATTTTCCTTACCTTGCTTGTACTTGATCACATATGGAAAAGTTTCAATGAACTCTAGCCATCTTGCATTTCTCTTGTTCAGCTTACCTTAGCCTTTCAAATGCTTAAGTGATTCATGGTCAAAATGCACAACAAACTCCTTTGGCTATAAGTAGTGTTGCCAAGTGTCCAATGCTCTCACCAAGGCATAGAGCTCCTTGTCATAAGTGGAATAGTTTAGTTCTGGTCCATGAAGCTTTTCACTAAAGAAACCAATAGGATGCCTACCTTGCATCAAAACAACACCAATACCTATCCCGTAAGCATCACATTCAATTTCAAAAGCTTCATTAAAGTTAGGCAAACTTAAAACAGTTGCAGAACACAATTTATCTTTCAAAGTATTAAATACGAGTTCTTGTGCCTCATTCCACTTAAAGTCAAGATCCTTTTTAATTATTTCAGTTAATGGCACAGAAATGGTGCTAAAGTCCTTATGAAAACGCCTATAAAAACTAGTCAAACCTGAAAGCTATGCACATCACTAACTGACTTAGGAGTAGGCCAATCTTTGATAGCCTTAACCTTCTCCTCATCAACATGAACACCACGGGCAGAAATAACAAAGCCAAGAAACACAACTTTATCAATATAAACAAAACACTTTTTAAGCTTAGCATACAACTTTTCACTTCTAAATGCCTCAAGTACAGATTTAAGATGAAAAATATGCTCATCAAGGATTTTGCTATAAATTAGAATATCATCAAAGTATACAACCACAAACTTGCCAATAAATTCATGCAAAACATGATCATCAATCTCATGAAAGTGCTAGGCGCATTTGTCAAACCAAATGGCATAACCACCCATTCATACAAACCATATTTAGTTTTAAAAGTAGTTTCCATTCATCTCCTACTTTCATCCTAATCTGATGATATCCACTCATGAGATCAATTTTTGTAAAGAAACGTGCACCATGTAACTCATCAATCATATCATCTAGTCTAGGAATGGGGTGACGAAACTTTACCATTATCTTATTTACTACCCTGCAATCCACACACATGCGCCATATTCTATCTTTCTTTGTCACTAACAATATAGGAACAGCACATGGGTTTAAACTTTTCCTTACATACCCCATCTCTAAAAGTTCCCCCACTTACTTCTAAAGTTTCTTTGTCTCCTTAGGATTACTCCTATAAGCTGGGTGGTTTGAAATTTGAGCTCCTGGCATAAAATCAATTTGGTATTCAATGTCTCTTAAAGGTGGAAGTCCCTTGGGCATCTCACTTGGAAACACATATGAGTATTCCTGCAAAACAGATTTAATAACACTAGGCATAGAAGAATCAAGGGCAGCCTTATTATAAAGAGTTTCTCTATAGCTAAGCAAAACTAAACACTTATGTGTGTACAATACTTGTCTCAACTCTTTTGATTTTGGAAAGAAAGTACTCTTTTTTCTTCCACTGTTCTTTTCACTCAGCTCTCCTTTTTCGATTGCACTTCCCTTTTTTTCTTTCCTCACTAGTGCAATTTCTCTCAATTTGTTTTTTATTATCAATTTCTTTCATGGCCTCTTTTCCTTTTTTTTAAAACTCTCGGACTCCCTTTGATTTAGTTCTTCCATGGCATTTGCAAACCTGATTTGATCCTCATGGATCTGCTTTGGCGATAAAGGACCTAAAACATAGATCTGATCTTCTATTTTGAATGAGTACCTATTCTTATAGCCATCATGGATCACACGCCTATCATACTATTAAAGCCTCCCCAACAATATGTGACCCACTTACATTAGTACTACATAACACAAAACCTCATATGAATATCTACCAATGGAGAATACAACCATAACTTGCTTTTGCACCTTCACTTCCCCACATTCATTGAGTCATTATAGCTTATATGGGCTAGGACGTTTGATAATAGGTAGCCCTAACTTCTCTACCAAAACTGTACTAGCTACATTCGCGTAACTTCGTCCATCTATAATCATACTATACATCTTACCATTTATCAAGCAACGGGTATGGAAGATGTTTTCTCTTTGCTCATCCACGTCAATCTTCTCTTGCACGTTAAGAGCACGCCTAGCCATAAGGGCTTTGGCTTAGGCAAGTTTTTCCACCTCCACATCACTCCAATCCCCTAATGGAGGCATTTCTTTATCTTCACTCTTTCATTTCTAGCTATATTACCACCTCTAAATCTACCCCTACCATATCGTCCACCTCCACCTTGATTTCTACCCCTACACCACTCCTCCTCATCATCCTCATCAAAATCATCATACTCTGTATAATTGTATGTGTTTCGGATCGAAGTAGTAGCATTTCTTCTATTTCCCAAATCTCCTCTACTAGCAGGTTGTGATTCCTCCTTCAATCTCTTAAACCTTTCTTTCATATCATCAAACCTCGAGTTAAGCCTCTCAAATTGACGATACATGGCTTGTAAAGTGAAGCTCTGATCTATTGGATTACTTTGATCTTTCTTCATTACACTATTATCACTTTCATTAGACATGTTAAAAACCTGTAAGAAAATGATAAAAAGCACCTCACTAGCACTCCCTCAATGTTTCACTCTAGAACAAAATTTTTACCATTCATGTTTAACACGAAATATTGGCTTTTTACTAGATAGGCTCACACTCTCTTGCCTTTTACCTCTCAATCGATGTCTTGAAGGTTACTCTTTAGAAACCAATTCAAGAAGTAACTAGAAAAAAGCAAACAACATAAATTATTTAGAAAAGAACAAGATAAATCCTAGCTAGAAAACTAAATGAACAAAAACTAGAAGCAAATCTAATGAATGGACGGCAACAAATTTTCTATGCCAATACATGGATGAAGAATGTTTATGCAATGATTATTATAAGTAATTGAACAATATGAGTGCAAAATTGTCCAATTCAATATGTTAGAGGAAAAGATAGGCGCAAACAAGAAATTAAACAAAGAAACAAAAAAAGACACACCAATTATAACTAAACTCACCAAAAACTCGGAACTTAGAGGAACAATTTCAAATCTACCCCGAATTGAAAGACAGGTAATTCAATGTATTTTAATGATTCGTGCACACAAATTAGGCGAATTTGAGTTTACTTCCTGAATTTATGCAAAAGAAATGATTGTCCAATTCTGGATTGACAAGAATTGCATATATGATTCAAAGAAAACTATTTTGGTCAATCTGAATTTTTCTCTCTTCTTTTTTTCACAATTTTTTATTTCTTTCTTTTCTAATTCCTTTTTCTTTTGTTTCACGTTTTTTTTTCTCTGAATTTCTTTTTTTTAGGTCTGAAGATCAAGAAAGCAAAGATTCACTAAAAGAAAACAAGAACACGAATTCAAAAACAAGAATTCAAAAAGACACAAAAGAACATGAAAGGTCAAATTTGTCACAAACAAAATGAAATTTCAAAGAAACAAACAAGAAAGCATAAAGTGGATACATATGAGTTCAATAGAACTAAGCCAAAGCTCTAATACCAAGATGATATGAAAAACCCCAAGAAATCTGAGTTGTTGACACCCCCCTAATTCTATTAGTTCATTACTCCAACTTTCTATCCCAAGAACATGCTAGATCAAACCTCAATTTCATGAATTGAGACCAATCCCAAAGAAATCAAAAAAATTAATTCATGTTGCAAGTAATTAAGAAATCAAAAAAAATTAATTCACGTTGCAAGTACTTACTTGTTGTTGCAAATTAATTTCTTGAAGTAACCAAGAAGGCAATCACACCTCTCTTGAAGAAATCCAAATTCTGGAAAATTAATTCATCAAATGACGCAAAAAGCTCTATTACAACCCTCATCTCATTCTATCTATATTGTGGAAAACAAGATGACCTAAATGTCTAAAGCAAGCAATGGGCTTAATACTAACAGCCCATAAAACAAGTTCAAAACTTAAACTAAATAAAAGCAAACAATGGGCTTAATACAAACAACCCATAAAACAAGTTCAAAACTTAAACTAAATAAAATCAACTAAATTACAAGCCCAAACAATACAATCAGCCCTTTTATCGGAGATATTGAGCTTGTCTTCAAAATTAGCTAAGTACTAGCCTCTTCACACCTCCCTTAGTAAGGTTACAAGCTTTGGCAATACCTTGGTGTTCCTCTATGGATGTCTTGGCCTCATTATAAATTTGAGATATGATTAAGCCTTGAACAAATCCTTGCATAGCTTGCTTGAGCTTCGATGCTTGCTACCTTGTAGTTGGTCCACTAGGCATAGAAAGCTTGTTTTGTTGAGTAGTGTTGTAGCATTGAAACTCCTTCCCAAGGTTGGTTATATCACCTGGACAACAATTCCAGGAAATTTCAGCTTTTCTAACACGTGAGTTGTTTTGTTTGTTTAACATTTGGGCTATTTTGGAACTAAATTAAGTAGGAAAGTCCTAAAAAGAACCCTAAAAGCCTTGAGAACTATTTAAGAACCGAAACACTCCAAAAAATGAAGCAACCATATATGAAATTGAATCAAAGTGGAGAGATTAATAAGAACACTAGGAAAATTCCAGTATTTTAGATTATGGTGTTAAATAGTTTTTTCTCTTTTCCTTTTAATTACTTTCACTATCCTTGATATATAATATGATTTTGTCAAATTTCCAAGAGAAAATGTCTACCTTAATAGCCAGAAGATTTAGTACATATAGATCATTCTTACTTAAAAATCTTCTTTGGAGTGCCTTTGTCACTTGACCATTTAATGTTCTAGCCATATCCCCTATAAGATTGTACTCTTTATCTGCAGCCATAAGCTTCACCAACACTTCCATCTATAAAGGTCCTAGCGTTGTATGCCCTTCCGTTATAAAAGGTTTGGAGTATCAAACACTCTTAACCCATGATTTAGATACGAGCTTAACATCTCATTACACCTTTCTAAAGCCTCATATAGTGATTTTCCTTCCCGATGAGCAAAAGCAGTGATTTGATTCCTTATCTATGCAGTCTTGCTTGGGTAAAAGGAACTTGGTTAAGAACGTATGAGAGAGTTGATTCCATATGGTGATCGAACCTATTGATAGGATCTACAACCACACTCTTAATTTTCCCCTCAAAGAGAGTGGGAATAACCTCAGCTTAATTGTATCAGGAGAGACACCATTGAGCCTCGGTATAAACTAAAAACAAAAATAAAAAAATCTTTATAAGATTGAAGGAAATTTACAAAAGAATCATTACAAAAAACTTGTTCACAGTACACAGGTTCATTCATCTTATAACTATTGGTACTATGTATTTTTCTTCTTTTCTTTTCTATGTTCATATTTTTAATTACAATAAAATTTTTAGCATTCATCATGTACCACTAAAAGAGATATTAAACCGAACAAGATGTAAACTTACACAAAACCAAACATTCAAATCTGATACACGTCGAGGAGATGGAGGCTGACTGAATGGATCCTCATGATGCTTCTCTTTTGTCTCTGTTTGCTTGGCCTCTCATTATCCCTCCAACCTCTCTCCTGCTGCTTTTTTCTGCTTTGCTCCCTTTTGTCTCGTCCCTCTTCCCTTTTTCAACCCATTTCTATATCCTGTTCCTCACCCTAAACATCACCTAATTTGCTACAATCTGACTTCCCTTTCCCTTTAATGGAGTCAAAATCCCCCCCTTTATCTTCTTCCATATCCTCCCCTCCATCTCCAGCACAACCAATCATCTTTGTTTCTCCCCCTTCAGCACACAAACCAACCTCAACATCAGACACAATCCCGCCCCAACCTACCTTTGCAGCTAATGTGACTTAAGACCTTGTTGAACCTAGAAAAACTTGGAAACAGGTGGTGGGGAACAGCTTAGACTCCTCTCTTTTCTACAGCCCCCCAGTTGAAATAGATGGTGGATCCAAGTCTCGACATCTTGAAAGGGGGTGTAAAAATATGGGACGCAGCACTTATTGGCTTCTTTATGGATAAACGCCCTGCATTTCCTGTAATTCAAGCATGGGTTCAAAGAAATTGGAAATGAAGAGGCAAACAAGAGTAATGTTAACTAAGAATGACAACATTATATTTACCTTTAGTTCAAAATATGAGGCTCAAAGGGTATAGAAGAATGTCCCAGACACATCTCTTAGCTCCCTTTATTTCTCCAGATTTGGCAATCCGGCCTGGAATTAGAAAAAATCATATTAAAGAACATGCCTTTATGAGTGAACATTCACAATATCCCTCTATAATATTGGACTAATAAAAGTCTTAAGTTTGCTAGCAAGCTTTTTGGGCAAGCCTATACGCATGGATAAAAACACAGCTTTGAGGAAAAGTGTTGTCTACACTAAATTATGTGTGAGCAAGGACATTTATAGGGATATGATGGATTATATCCTCATTTTATGGATGGCAGATGGAGACTCAGTCAAGGAAGACAAGGTTCTGGTTACCTACCAATGGAAACCATCTATTGAAGCTCAAGGCAAAAGATGGCAACCAATATTTTTTAGGGGAGACTATGGCGAACTGATGGGACTAGATGAGTCCAAACGTGAAGGAACATCTACTTCAAAAATGACTGAAACTCAGAACCAGATTCAAGAGGAACAAGGGATTATAGTTCATATGGACGTAATTAATACTGGTGAGAATAAGCAGGAACACAATGACCTCATAACGGATTCTATGTATCAATTGGTTGATCATCAACATTTAAGGATGGACATGGGAAACTTGGCAACAAACCAAATGGACAAGGAGGGCTAGGATAAACAGATTCAACATTGTAATGAAGACACGAGGGTTATACAGAACGCTAATCCTTCCAGAGATATACAACAAATTGAACCCACTCAACTAGTGCCACAACAGAAGGGTACGAAGGGACGACATAAATAGATTAATCATTGTAATGAAGCACAAGGGTTATGTAAAAAGACAGTCCTTTCGAAGATATACAGAAAATTGAAGCCAGTCAACTAGTGCCACAACAGTTGGAAAACCCATTATAAGAGGAGAATTAAGGGGACAAGTTTGTAAAAGTACAACCCAAAAAGAGTAACCGGAGTAGTAGGAAAGGCTCCAAAGGTAAAAACATTACTACCTGACCTTTCTAATATGGAATGTAAAAAGAATAAACAACCCATTAAAACTCAATTCTTTAAAGGATTTTGTTTTACATCAAAAGCCTAGTTTTTTAAGCCTATTGGAAACAAAAATCATATTCGAAAATCTGAATATGTTAAATTGTTTTGGAAATCATTGAAAGATCAAGACTAATCATTAGTACCATGGATATGGGAGAATCATCATTGTTTATGATGACGACCTTATCGAAGTGTTAGTCTTGGAAGCTAGCATGCAATACTGTTACCAAGCCAACACTCCAAGTGTATACATGTAAACATCCACGATAGAAGAAGGGAGAGAAATCAAGAGTTGCAACTAAAGTACTCAAGTAGAGGGAGCAAAGTCAGGAGTTGCATTTACTTATTCAACAATTGTTTTAATTTTTGTTATTTGAATTCAGTTATTTGTTTTTCCAGTTATGTAGGAGGGAGTTCCTCCATTTTCCATTTCATTTCCTTAGATATAGGAGGAAATGCATCCATGTGAAGTCATGTTGTCCATTGATGTAGGAAGTGGTTAACCCATATTTCTGTATAAATATTCATAATCATCAATGAAGAGAACAACTTCGAAATCAATCATAGTCCTGAGCACTTGGCCTCAGTGGTTTTAAGGTTCCCACAACTTGAGCCTTTACAACTACAATTTCCATTACAAATTTCAGTTACAAAAATAGGTAGAAAAAAGAAACAATCAAACTCTAATCCATCAACAGCAGCTGAACCACAAGTCTTCAAACCCGTAACATGATCATCAACCCAGGACTGTAACAAAGTGGTATCAGAGCTAGGAGTTATGGGTGATTCTCTTCAAGAGCAGCTTAACAAACTTCTCGCCTTAGTCATTTCGAAGCAGAAAATCAACCAAGCCAGAAACAAACGAGTGGAGCAGTTGTTCACTAAGGTGGAGTCTCTATCACTCCACTTAGAAACAACCAAGAGAGACAAGTCTTCTCCAAGCGCGGAAAGCCACAACCAACCACGTAAAGAAAAGAGTACTATGGGAGGTTCATCTTCAGACAATGCAAGAGGGAGTAATCTGGCAACCAGATTTGCAAAGCTGTATTTCCCAAGTTATAATGGAGCAGAAGACCCGTAACAAGGTAAGTCTAGCTTCTTACCATTTGGAAGGCATTGCCTAATTATGGTACATGCAACTGCTAGAGGATATTCCCGAACCAACTTGGGAGGAATTCTATAATCAATGTAATCTCAAGTTTGAACCTCCAATACGTAGCAACAAATTGGGTGAACTGGCAAAGCTAAAGTATTTTGGGACAGTAGCTGATTACCAAAACAAATTTGAAGCGTTGGTCTCTAGAGTTGGAGCTTTGAGCCAACAATAAAAGGTCCAATTGTATATCAGCAGGTTACAGGAAGCTATTGCCGTCGAAGTGGAATTACATCAGCCAAAGGACTTGGTAACCGCCATGAGTGTATCCAGGTTATATGAAAGGAAGATCAATTCCGAACTTCAAGGAATAAAGACCATCGACGCAGTTTCCAGGCTACAGAATCAAAACCCAACCATGACATCAAACGTCTGACGAGAGGAGAAATGGAAGAGAGACGTAAGAAGTGGCTTTGCTTCAATTGCAACGAAAAATTTGTACGAGGGCATCAATGCAAAAAGCTCTTTTGGATTGAGTTGGAATACATCAAAGAAATAGAGGAAGATGAGGCAATGGAATAGGAACGAGAATTGGCACCTGAAATCTCTTTACATGCTATAACTGGGGTAAAAAATCCTCAATCTATGCACATTGAAGGAAGTCGGAATGGAGGTGAGGTGATGGTGCTTATTGATTCCGGGAGCACACATAGCTTTGTAGCGGCATCCAAAGTCTCATCATTGAAGGCAAACATCAATGAGAAGAATGGGTTGAGGGTTAACGTTGCAAATGGGGAGCAAATCAACAGTCCAAGGGTCAGCAAAGGGAAATCAATCAAGTTGGGCTCCTATGCCTTCTCGGTTGAATTAATTGTTTTACCACTGACTGATTTTGATATGGTTTTAGGAGTAAATTGGCTTCAAACATTGGGGTCAATCCTGTGGGATTTCACTGCCATGTGTATGTCTTTCTATCTACAGGTTCATAGGATTGAGTTGTGAGGCTTACAAATGACTCCACAACTGGCAGCTAATTTGATGCAGACTACAACAGACCCAAGTGTTCAATTACAAAAGTTGCTGGCTGAGTATGCAATCCTATTCAACACACCCACCGGATTGTCGCCAAGAAGAAATTGTGATCACCGAATTCCAATGGAGCCGGAAGCTAGACCAGCGGTGGTGCGACCCTACAGATATCCACATGGACAAAAAGATGAAATTGAAAGGAAATGTGCAGTGATGCTACAACAAGGAATCATATGGTCTACTCGATCTCCCTATTCGTCACCAGTGATACTAGTTCCAAAGGTGGACAAAACTTGGAATTTATGTGTGGACTATAGAGAGCTAAATGCAAAGACAATCAAAGTTAAATTCCCAATTCCGGTGATAGATGAGCTATTGGAGGAGTTGGGAGGAGCAAAATTTTTCACCAAACTGGACTTGTCGGGATATTATCAAGTCGCGATGTCTCCTCCAGATATTGAAAAAACAGCATTTCGCACGCATCACAGCCATTTCGAATTTTTGCTGAGGCCCTTCAGATTATCCAACACCCTATCAACATTCCAAGCATTGACGAACAAAGTATTCTTGACTTATTTACAAAAGTTCATTTCGATTTTCTTTGACGACATCCTTATTTTTAGTCAAACTTGGGCAGAACACTTACACCACCTGCGACAAGTATTCGACTTGTTAAAACAGAATCAGTTGTTCTTGAAGAAGTCCAAATGCGTGTTTGCTCAGACTCAAATCTCCTACTTGGGTCACATTATTTCTCAAGAAAGCATGCAAGTCGACCAATCAAAGATTGTTGCTATAACAAAATGGCCACAACCCACTACCATCTGCAGATTAAGAGGATTCCTAGGCCTCACCGGCAACTACTGAAAGTTCGTCCAAAACTATGGAGCCATAGCTGCACCACTCACCTCAATGCTAAGGAAGAATGCTTTTCATTGGACTGCTGATGGAGTCAAGGCTTTTGAAAGGTTGAAGTCAGCCAGACAACCACACCCATCTTAGTTCTACCTAACTTAGATCTGATTTTTGTTGTTGAGTGTGACACTTCAGATGTCGGAATAGGAGTCGTGTTGCTGCAACAAAACAAACCTATGGCATTCTTCAGCAGAGCAATGGCAGTGAAGCATCAAGGCTTACCGGCATATGAAAAGGAGTTAATTGGGTTGGTAAAGTCAATCAAACACTGGCACTCTCATCTTTGCGACCGCAAATTTGTAGTGTGCACAGATCACTATACCTTGAAGTTTCTACTAGAATAGCAGAATTTATCATCACCTCAACAATACTGGTTAAGGAAGCTATTGCCATTTTGTTTTACTATGGAATATAAAGCAGGAAAAACAAAAAAGTTCATTGATGCCTTGTCAAGAAGGGACGCAGATCAGGGCATTCTCAGAGCAATTTCTATGCCGCAACTCAATCTATTTGAAGAAATAAGAAAGAAGCAACAAGACTCTTCTGAGGTGCAACAACTTCTGAGAGATATCAAGGAAGGGAAGGCTGCAAGTAAGTGGAGTTTAAAACAAGGGCTGCTTTTTTCTAAGGGAAGAGTTTTCGTTCCACAAGACTCTCCATCCATTCAAACCATTGAGTTTGTGAAGGCTTATGACATATGCCAACGTCACAAAACAGAAGCACTCCGACCAGCTGGGCTCTTGCAACATCTTCCAATTCTGACACAAATATGGGCAGACATATCCCTTGACTTCATTGAGGGCATTCCAAGCTCGCATGGGAAAAACGTCCTGCTGGTTGTTATCGATAGATTTTCAAAGTATGGGCACTTCATTGCATTAACCCATCCATATACCGCCGTAAGTGTTGCTAGAGCCTTCTTTGATAACATTTTTAAACTCCATGGATTGCCTAAAGCCATGGTCAGTGACAGAGATGCTACATTCACAAGTTCATTTTGGAAGGAGTTGTTTCGACTAAGTGGTACCAAGCTTTGCTTCAGTTCAGCATCCCACTCACAATCAAACGGACAAGCCGAAGTCACAAATAAGACCATTGAGATGTATTTGCACTGCTTCACAAGTTCGCAGCCAAACAGGTGGATTGATTGGCCATCTTGGGCTGAATTTTGTTATAATACGAGCTATCATACCTCTCTCAAGGCAACTCCGTTCGAGACTGTTTATGGGAGGCAAGCGCCACGTCTCTTATCCTACTTACCTGGTAGCTCAACCATAGAAGCAGTTGATTCAACCCTACGAACCAGAGACACAATGTTGCAACAGCTCAGAGACAATTTGCAGCAAGCCCAAAACAAAATGAAAGACAACTACAATCAAAAGCATTGCAAATTGGAGTTCCAAGTGGGGGATAAGGTGTTGCTTCGGCTAAGGCCATATAGATAAGGGTTAGTAGCACAAAGACGGAACCACAAGTTCACGGTCAAATATTTTGGTCCAATTGAAATCACTAAACGCATAGGTTCCATGGCATATCAGTTGGACTTGCCTCCAGAGTCAAAAATACATCCAGTCTTTCATGTGTCAGCACTCAAAGTTTATCACGCTAGAAAGGAAGAAGGAGAACTAGTATTGTCGCTACCTTCAAATACTGAACTGCCTCAACCAATAGCAGTCTTGGATAGCCGAACAAGTTCAGGGGAAAGGGAAGTTCTCATTCATTGGAGCCACATCTTGGGAAACGGTTCAAGAAATGAGCAAGAAGTATCCGGAATTCAAGCTTACGGACAAGCTTCCAATGGAGGAGGGAAGTATTGTTACCAAGCCAACACTCCAAGTGTACACATGTAAGCATCCACGACAGAAGAAGGGAGAGAAATCAAGAGTTGCAACTGAAGCACTCAAGTAGAGGGAGCAAAGTCAGGAGTTGCATTTACTTATTCAACAGTTGTTTTAATTTTTGTTATTTGAATCAGTTATTTGTTTTTTCAGTTATGTAGGAGGGAGTGCCTCCATTTTCCATTTAATTTCCTTAGATATAGGAGGAAATGCGTCCATGTGAAGTCATGTTGTCCATTGATGTAGGAAGTGGTTAACCCACATTTGTTATAAATATTCATAATCATCAATGAAGAGAACAACTTCGAAATCAATCATAGTCTTGAGCACTTAGCCTCAGTGGTTTTAAGGTTCCCACAACTTGAGCCTTTACAACTACAATTTCCATTATTTCAATTACAAAAATAGGTAGAAAAAAGAAACAATCTAACTCTAATCCATCAACAACAGCTGAACCACAAGTCTTCAAACCCGTAACACGATCATCAACTCGGGACTGTAACAAATACATTCACACAAAATTGACATTCAAAATGGAGAACTACCTTTGTTTATGGTTTTAATACTGCTTTCCAAAGATTAGATTTATGGAATTCATTGAGAAGCCTAAAAAGGTCAGCTAGAGGTCCATGGATTATAAATGGTGATTTCAATGCCACTATTTATAGATCGGAAGCTTAAGGGAATTGTCATCTGCTCAACTACAATACAGATTTGTTTTATTGTACCAAGGATGTGGAACTTTCTGACTTAAAATCTGAGAGTCACAGATTTACATGGAGCAACAAGCAGACTTCTAACTGGTTTATTCGAAAGAAATTGGATAGACCCTTGGTAAATGTTGATTGACTCACAACTTTCTTGGACAGCAAAGCCATCTTTTTGGATCCAGGGTTTTCAGATCATACCCCTATTAAAGTGGATAATCTTTTCAAAAAGATATGTACTAAACACCCATTCAAATTTAACAACTTTCTTACTACAGTGGAAGGATTTCAGGAAGCTATTTCCAAGGGTTTGGAGTTTGAAATCTCAGGAAAAACACAATATTTGTATCCAAAAACTAAGAGCGATGAAGCAGGAATTAAAGAGATTAAATGGAAGAAGGGGTCAGACCACCAAACCAACGATAGAAGATGCAAGAACCTGACTCCCATGCACACAGAAATCACTAACTGATAGCCCTACTGATGAGATGATTGCGAAGGAGGAGAAGGAAGTACTAAAGCACTATATGCAAGCAGTGGATAACCATTATTCACTATTAAGACAATGATCCAGAATTAATTGGCTCAAGGATGAGGACAGATGCACTAAGTTCTTCTTCAATACAGTGGTAGCAAGGAGGAATATTAACAGGATCACTTCGATTAAAGCTAAATCGGGGGAGTCCATATATGAGCAAACTGAGATTGTTAAGAATATCATGGCATATTTCCAAAAGTTTATAGGAATTGAAGGGAATGCTAGCATTTGTAGTGAAGACCTCAAGACTTTTATTTTTGCTAAAATTCCTGATGATGAAGCCACTTATCTACACGGACTGGTCACTGATCAAGAGATTGAGGCTGTGGTGTTTAAAATGAATGGTTCGAAGGCCCCAGGCCCAGATTGGTTGAATGGTTTATTCTATCAAAAAACATGGGATAAAACAGGAAATCTCATTAAGGCAGTTGTTCATGAGTTCTTCAAAAATGGAAAACTGCTCGAAGAGATCAATAAGGCATCCTTGTGTTTGATTTCGAAAATTCAAAATCCTACAACATGGATTGACTTTAGACCTATCCCCTACACTAATTGCATTTACAAGATTATTGCTAAAACCTAGCTAATAGACTGAAATATGTGCTACACTTAATCATCAGTGAGAACCAAGGAGCATTTCTAAGAAAGCAGAGCAAGAGCTCCTGAAAGGGTACACAAGAGGAAACGCTCCTCAGAATTTCACTCTTAAAGTAGATCTTCAAAAAGCCTTTGATAGTGTCAATTGGAGTTTTATATTGCAGAGTATGGGAGTTATGGGCTTCCCTCAGATTTTTATCAAATGGATTCAAGAGTGCATCACTATGGTTTCCTTTGGGATTATGATCAATGGGAATCCTATTGAGATGTTTAAGAGCAAAAGAAGGCTTAGGCAAGGGGATACACTTTCCCCTTACCTCTTTCCTATATGCATGGAAGTTTTTACCCTCATGTTGAAACATAAAATCTCTTCAACCCCAACTTTCAAATACCATACCAACTTTCACTAACTAGTTTGTGTTTTGCAGATGATCTAATCCTATCCAACAAGGCAGAAATTCCCTCTGTGTCATTACTGATGCATAACTTGCAAAGATTTAGGGAGATTTTAGGATTGAGCATTAATTTTCAAAAAAGCTTCTTCATCTTATCAAAAAGTGCTACACATCTCTCTAGTAGTTTGTCTCTCGTCATTGGAATGGAAAAACAAGACCCTCCTTATTCCCATTTCTTTGAGAATAGTAAGATTTTAGGAATGTCTTCCCCTTTTTGAAATGATTCAAAGAAGATTGGGCTCTTGGGTTAATCGTTATCTATCCTATGAAGGTAAACTTCAACTCTTAAAATCAGTCATGATTTCTATGTATAATTATTGGTGTTCCACATTTTCCTATCCAAAGGGCTGGTTAAAATAGTGGAAAAATGATGAAACAATTCCTATGGAGCAAGGGTAAAGGAGAAAAAGGAATAGATAAGATCAGCTGGTCTCACATTTGTCAACCAAAAGCTACTGGAGGATTGGGTTTGGAATCAATAGGCAAAAGGAATAGATGCTTAATGTTGAAAAGGGTATGGAGAATGTTAAGTGAAAAGGAATCCTTGTGGATTAAATGGGTGCACAACTACATATTAAGGGATGGCAATCTATAGGCAACTAGACCTAAAAGACAGTTATTCATGGTTCTTCAACCAAATCCTTAAATTGGGGGATGAAGTGCAACATCAGATCACATGTAAGATTAGGGATGGGGATTGGCTCTCACTTTGGTATGACAATTGGACAGGCCAAGGAGCACTAATCAATCATTTGACAGCTAGAGAAACCATTGCTAGATTTTCACGAGTGGAGAAGTTAATTGTAGATGGCAAGTAGGCTCTATCCCAAAAGGAGATTAGACTCCTATCAATACCAAAGTACAAACACAAGGGTGGAGAGGATATTTAGCTATGGAATGGTTTACCAATTATGGAAGTAACCAATAGGCAAGCTAAAAAAACCATGTTTGGGACAAACACAAACGTTAGATGGTGTAATTTGGTATGATGCAACACTCTCAAACCAAATGTCAGCTTCTTGCTTTAGTTAGCAATGGTGAACAAACTAAGTACCATGACAAGATTAAAATTCCCTTCTTCTCCAAAACAATGTATTATGTGCAATCTAGAGGAAGAGGATAGAGATCATTTGTTTTTCAGGTGTGAATATTCTAAAAGAGTATGGTAGAAAATCTCCTCTTTATGTACACTTAACTACTGTCAAAGTCAGCTGAGTGACATTATGCAAGAGATAATGCATATTCACACATCCAAGTATGACAAAGAAGTCTATATGGTGGCAATTGCAACATACATCTAGGAGCTTTGGAAAGAGAGAAATAACAGAAGATTTGTAGGAAGATAAAGATACCTAAATACACTCTCTGGACTCATAACCACCAGTATCAGAGAACAACTGGTCATAAACCAGATGGAGACAAAATGTAGTGAATGATTAGTAATTTCTTGGAGACTCTAACCAGATTCCAACTAAATGCTAATCAGTGCAACAATACAACCACAGAACTTACTTAGACTGCGCAACCCAGAGTCCAGAACATAGGATCAACAGGAAAACGCATAAGGTTTGTGTAGAAATCTCTAAGAAGGGTGTTGTTCATACCTTAAGGGATCGATCTCCTGAGATGACTCACTGCTTCCATCACCGGTAAAAATGAAGGAAAGACGCACGCCTTGAGTTTATAGCTCCCCTCTCCCACGAGAGTGACTTAAACGGATCCACCCGAAGATTCAAACCCTAACCAGAGATAACTTTTAATTAAGCAGGCAATGAAGAAACAAATCTCAAGAAAACAATCCCTTACCTTGTAGCTAACCTCAGGAAAAAGATGATTAAAACCTTCAAAAACTGATGCTTTGCACCTCGACAGAGATTCCTCTCCTTCCCACCAGTGACGAATAAAAGGATTATTATGGCCCTTAATCCTGGATAGATCGATCAACGATCAATAAAAGAAGAAAATGCAAGAGCTTATTCGGGTTGTGAGTCCTTACCTCATCGTTAAACTATTGCAGAAGATATTGAAGACGACGAAGTTTAGCATGCAACGCAGCGGATAAGGGAACATAGTAATTCCGAGACGCAGCATTTAGAATAAGGCCTATAGGACCATTTATGTATGTGAGCGTAGAGAATGATTTGAGACGCCTATGTATCGCATGTGTTCTTACAAATGTAGACAGATCTGTTATGACGAATATGTAATTCCTCTCTCTTCTGAAATTCTGCGTGTCTCTCTCTCTCTGCCTCTCTCTCTTTCTCTTCTGCGGTTACGATCTTGTCGGGAATATTCAGTGTACGTTTAATTCTTTAACATTTGGTATCAGAGCAATGAGTCTGGGACCAGTCATGGCTGAAGGAACACGCGGTGCTGATTTTCGTAGGCTGGAAGATACGTTGAAAAGTTTCATGGAGGCATAAGGAAGGAGTGAAAAATTATTCGCAGAAACACAGAATCACCATGAACGTCTGTTGTTAGACATGCAAGAAAAAAATGAGAAACTACTGTCGGAGGTGCAGAGTCGGACTGCTAAACTGGAGAAGGATTTATGGACGTTACGGACAACAATGTCGGCGGACCAGCCGAAACAAGGGGAGGGAAGCAACATCTCTGATCATGTGCCGAAAACCATACACACGCAAAACGAAAGTGAAGCTCACACGACGTCGACGGGGATGAGTTGACTCGAATTTCCTTTGTTCGACGGCAACAATGTCAAGTTGTGGCTGTATCGTTGTGAACAGTTCTTCCATATAGACCAGACGTCAGAGCCAATGAGGGTGAACATAGCAGTTTTGCACATGAATGAGGGAGCACAGGAATGGTATCGACTATTTCTTCGGAATCGCAGTACAACGGAGGTGGAGTGGTCAGAGTTCACACAAACCTTGAAACAGAGGTTCGACGCAGATCTCTTTGATGATCCAGTGGGGGACTTCAAAGACTTAAAACAGACGGGGACAATATTGGAATACTGTACGCAATTCAATCATCATTCCAATCGCTTATCCTTGTCTGAGGAGTATATGGTTGGGTTTTTTGTTAAAGGGCTTAAGGTAGAAATTGGAGTGGCGGTGAAGTTGCATGAACCGCGGTCGCTGCACCATGTTTAAATGTTAGTCGGGAAATAAGAAGCCATTTTAGTGTCCACCGGATTACCGCTAATGAACAAGAACTCAGTGACTCGGGATTTGACGGATGGAGCCGATCAGAAAAGAACATACCTGACGCCGCAATGCAACCCTCATACTAAGGGTATACTGCCTACGCCACCTTCAACGTTACGATCATCCCCAACACGGCCGACCTATAAACATTCGAAACCTATAAGTAGCAGGGATTTTGATGAAAAATGAGCGAAGGGCCTCTGTTTTTGGTGCGATGAAAAATACACATTTGGCCACAAATGTCAGAGGAGACAGCTTCAGTTTTACATGGTTTCAGAGGACGGGGATGATGGAAATTGGTTCACTGACCAAACGGGGAACGACCAGGAGGAAGGTGAGGTCAGGGATGAGCATCCAATGGTTTCTATGCAGGCAATGACAGGTTTTGATGGGGAAGTGGAGTTTAAACAAATACGTCTAACGTGGGTGTATCAACACCGACAGATCCAAATCCTTATAGACAATGGAAGCACCCACAACTTCGTGGACATTGTTGTGACTAGGAAGGGGGTCGGCGAACTCAAAGAGATTAAACCGTTAACCATCACCTTAGGCGGAGGGTTAAAACTGGAATGCCGACAATGTTATAAAAATTTTGCATGGGTAATGCAAGGTGTGTCTTTCACGATGGA
>JAOSBN010000008.1:42959997-42976887 GCA_027563595.1 Erythroxylum suave
ACAAATACATTCTCCAAATCAATTTTCAATACAAACAAACTACAATTCTCAATAACAATCACCTTTTATAAACAATTTTAGCCGAAATGTCAATGAATACATGTACAGTCATTTTAAATGTGTAACAATTTACTATTCACTTATATGCGTATGTCATATTATGCATGAGCATGAAAAATGCATTTCTAAGCTCCAAAGGTAATGGGATGTTACAACACACACATCCTCAAGTAAATTCTCATTGAAAAATGATGTATTGACATTCTTTTGCTAGAATTCAAAATTATGGTATACAACTATAACGAATAAGATCCATGTTTTAAAATCAAATTGGACATTAAACAGATCAAATGAAAAGCTTAAGATTTAAGATTCAACTGTTATTAAACATTATAAAATAAGTAAAAAGTAAAAATTATAAGAATAAGTAAAAATATAATATAAAATGAAATAATTTATGGAAACAAAAATTGCACTAATAATGCCTATTAATCTATAATAAACTAATAATAAATCTAATAATTTAAACAAATATTGAATTTAACATAAAATTTAAAATAAAAATAGACATTGTAGTTCTATATTATTATTTATTTAAAGACTCATAAAAGTTAAAGTATGCTTATAGAAAGTCAATGGAAATGACTCCAACTTTATTTTAACTTCCTTTTTAATGTCCTTTAGACATACTTCTCTATAGTTTAAATATTTTTAACACATTCTTAAATTATTTTAAGCACAATTACTTGTATATGCTAATTAATAATTCAAAAAAATTCACGATAAAAATAATAATTAGTTTTTAACAATAATAATTAAAAAATTTTCAATTAAAATATAAAGAGATAAATAAAGAACGTAAATTTTGACAAAAATAATTTATTAGTGAGATTAAACAAATTTAGTATTTTTAAGGATAAAAATAGTAATTCATTTTTTAACAATAATAATTTAGAACAAAAATTTTAATTAAAATATAAAGGGACAAAAAAAGAATATAATTATGAAAAATGTAATTTATTAGTTAGATTGTGTGAGAGACTTAAAAAGAAAAAAATTCATTGAAAAGTAAAAAATATATGAAAAGACTTTTAATGCTAATAAAGAATTAAAGAATGAAGTATATCTTGTCTTCAGAAAGAGGAAGCTTGTGAATTGCCTAACTCATACATGAGCATGTTCTCAAGAAAAAACTAATAAATAATAATGTTTATTTTCTTTTTTTTTGTTTTATTCATTTTTTCAAATTTTTAGTTCTTCATTACTTTAGAAAATTGACCGATTTTGCTTAGAAACTGATTGATTTATTACTTAACCAGTCGATTTTTTCTCATACGGATTACAAACTAGCTTGATTTTTAGTCTGACTTTAAATCGTTGATAAGATCATTATGGATTTAAGCATTGTTACTAGCAAAAAGGTTTCATCACAATTAATTCCCTATTTTTGTTTGTAACCTTTACGCACCAACCTTACTTTGTATGTATACACATTACCATTCATGTTAGTTTTTCCTTTAAAATCCCATTTGCATCTAATAAGTAGGTATAACACTATCAAGAGCATCCACCAAAATCTATACTTGGTTAGCGTATATAGATTTCATTTCAAATCTCATGCCTTCATGTCATTTTAAAGAATTAATGTCAAACATTGCTTCTTTAAAAGTAATAAGCCCATCATTTATGAGTGATGCATTGTCTTTCCCCTTTCCAATATGTAAGTCTAATCTAATAAGGAGATGATGGGCTTTTCAATTAAAATATAAAGAGATAAATAAAGAACGTAAATTTTGACAAAAATAATTTATTAGTGAGATTAAACAAATTTAGTATTTTTAAGGATAAAAATAGTAATTCATTTTTTAACAATAATAATTTAGAACAAAAATTTTAATTAAAATATAAAGGGACAAAAAAAGAATATAATTATGAAAAATGTAATTTATTAGTTAGATTGTGTGAGAGACTTAAAAAGAAAAAAATTCATTGAAAAGTAAAAAATATATGAAAAGACTTTTAATGCTAATAAAGAATTAAAGAATGAAGTATATCTTGTCTTCAGAAAGAGGAAGCTTGTGAATTGCCTAACTCATACATGAGCATGTTCTCAAGAAAAAACTAATAAATAATAATGTTTATTTTCTTTTTTTTTGTTTTATTCATTTTTTCAAATTTTTAGTTCTTCATTACTTTAGAAAATTGACCGATTTTGCTTAGAAACTGATTGATTTATTACTTAACCAGTCGATTTTTTCTCATACGGATTACAAACTAGCTTGATTTTTAGTCTGACTTTAAATCGTTGATAAGATCATTATGGATTTAAGCATTGTTACTAGCAAAAAGGTTTCATCACAATTAATTCCCTATTTTTGTTTGTAACCTTTACGCACCAACCTTACTTTGTATGTATACACATTACCATTCATGTTAGTTTTTCCTTTAAAATCCCATTTGCATCTAATAAGTAGGTATAACACTATCAAGAGCATCCACCAAAATCTATACTTGGTTAGCGTATATAGATTTCATTTCAAATCTCATGCCTTCATGTCATTTTAAAGAATTAATGTCAAACATTGCTTCTTTAAAAGTAATAAGCCCATCATTTATGAGTGATGCATTGTCTTTCCCCTTTCCAATATGTAAGTCTAATCTAATAAGGAGATGATATATCCTACTAGTACATTGTTGACTATGTGTATCTTGGGCTATTGCTTGTATATTATATGTATCAACTTGAGGTTTTTGATTTATTTGGATATGGATTTGTTGCTCTTGAACTTCTTAAAGTTCTAATTCACTCCCATAACTTCTTTATTTGGAATAAATTTTCTTTTTAAGAATATATCTTGTCTAGAGATAAACACCTTTTACTCAAGAAAACGGTAAAATTAATATCTAATAGTTTTTTTAAAATATCCCATAAATTTACATTTATCTTAGATAACTTAGAGCTTATAAGATATTGCTCACTTCATATAAGCATCACATCCCTAAATCTTTAGGTGTGATTGTTTGGTCTACTTCCATTTTATATCTTATATATAGTCTTATCAACTAACTTAGATGGAACTCTATTCAAAAAATAAGCAGTAGTTTTAAGGGCATATCCTTAAAAGGAGACGGGAAGGATTGCATGACTCATTGTGGAACGTACGATATCTAATTGAATACAATTCTCCTCTCAAATGCTCCATCATGTTATAGAGTTTTAAGATGAGTCCATTCTGAAAGAATCTCATTCTCTTTTAAATAACCATACGACTGATAATCTAAGTATTCATGACAGCGTGTGTCGAGTGCATTGCAAAATTTACTTGACTCTACACACTAAAATTTGTAGTTGCGGTAAGTCAGGGTCAAATCCATAGGGAATGTTTAGTTAATTTTCATAATGAATTAATTGATGCAAGGAAAGAAGATGGGGGGTTTTTGGGTTTCAAACAATTTAGAAAATTAAAGTAAAAGTAAACTACCGAAAATAAATTAAAACAATTAATCAAAAATGAGAAAAGTGTTGAGTATAAGTAAAGTCCGGTTCTAGGGTCAATCTCATCCTAAACACAATCAAACATATTCCTTCATTCTAAAGTCTTTACAATTCTTTTTGAACTATTGATCTGAGACTAACAGAACGCTCTGCAAATCTCGGTTTTCCTTTAGGTTGAATTTAATCAAGATACGATCATTAATTAAACCTAATTACCAAATAACCTAGGATACGATCTTTAGATTCAATTTGGCAGTCGCATTACAAACTAGAAAACAATCAATATAGGCAGTAACCTCACACGTTCTAGTTATCCAACCTAAGTTATGTTATTTCTAACAATTAACGATCCTTAGAAGCTATTCACACATCAAAAGTAACGATTACGGATTACAATTAATGTTTTAGCAATAAGTCCGAAATAAAATGATCAAAATAATGTATTAAGATCATTAATCCCAAAACCATCAAAATCAATACCAACAATGCAACAATCCGAAAGGAAATTACAACTTCAAAATGATAGAAATAGCTTAAACGTGACTTGGTGTCGATGTTCCCGTTGAACCGGCGTCCGAAAACTAGCCTTCCATCTTCATTCTCATGCTCCAAGTATAAGTCATGTCTTCATTGCTTCGGCACTTTCAAGCTACTCTCTTCTCTTCACTATTCACTATTCACGATGGGACAAATGAATGGAGAGGTTTTGTACTGTTCATTCCATGCAATAACCGTGACTCTCCTCTTAAAACCCTCAGCTCCTCTACTTTGCTTCTGCGCCGACCTGTAGCTTTTGTTCTTCGTTATTTTCCCTTACGCCAGCACTAATCCCTCAAAAGACAATTAATTCTCATTAAAACCCTTCCACTGTTTTATACTGTGTGTTATAAACGCACAAGCTGTGCGTTAAAATGCACAGCATACGCAGCAACGTAAACGCTACGTAACGCAGCGTTAGCTTTTCAATTTGTTTTAGAAAATCTTGTCGTTTTAGTCTCAAAAATAAATCAATATATCCAACCTAACAATCAACAAAAATTGAACATTTTATCTTAAAAATAGGATTGAAATCACATGTAAATAAAAATATAAGATTATTCAATCTTATCAATTCACCACCTTGATTATATCTAAATGTCCTTATGCTCTGACCAATTTGTTTCTCAATCTCAAATCAAAATTCTTTAAACTTTCCAAATTATTCATATTTTCAATTCATTAGATACACATAACCATATATAGAATGGTCATCTGTTAATGTAATGAAATATGAGTATTCACCTTTAGCATAAATAGACATAGAGCCTTATACATATGAATGTATAAGCTATAATAACTCACTGGCACATTCGTCCTTTCCACTAAAGGCTAGTCTGGTCATATTTTTCAATAAACAAGATTTATAAGTTTCACATGATTCATAATCAAAAGGATCTAAATATCCTTTTTTCTATAACTTTATGATTCTAGTTTCATTAATATGACCTAACCTATAATGTTGTAAATAAGATGGATTTTGGTCCTTTAACATTCTTTTCTTAGTTGTTTATGTTAAGGATTATCCTTTCAAGATTCAATTGATATAAACCCTTTTTTTTAGGTAATCTAGATCCATAATAAATATCATCCTTATAAGAGGAAAAACTTTTATTCATAATAATAAAGGCAAATCCATTAAAATAAAAATAAGAAATATAAATAATGTTTCTAGTAACGACTAGAACATAATAATAATAATTATCTAGTTCTATTACAAGGCTATAAGGCTAAGTTAAACTACAAGTTGCTATAACTAATGCATTAACTCTTGCTCAATTTTTTATAATAATTATCTAGTTCTATTACAAGGCTATAAGGCTAAGTTAAACTACAAGTTGCTATAACTAATGCATTAACTCTTGCTCAATTTTTTATAATAATTATCTAGTTCTATTACAAGGCTATAAGGCTAAGTTAAACTACAAGTTTCTATAACTAATGCATTAACTCTTGCTCAATTTTTAACTTGCACATCCACTTTGCATTTCCTTAATGATCTACTCCTTGTCAAATTTGCATATTATTAGAAATATAAGAACCATATCTAGCATTAAATACCTATGAATATGGAATAGAAGTAGAAAGAATGATATCAGTTATAAACATGCTTGGAGAATTAGCTTCTTCAAGCTTCTTATCTTTCAGGCCAACATATGTTATTATCATTGTCCTTCTTCTTGACAAAACCTTTTTGCCTTGCTACTTTAACAAAAACTTTTAGTTTCTTATTCTTATTCTTCTAAGAGTCCTTTTTCTTGCTCTTGGAAGAATCTAACAAAAACAAAATTGAGCTTCTTCTTAAGGCATCCCTTTATAGTCTTAAGCATATTTAGTAGTTTAGGCAATGATACATCCTTTTGATTAATATGGAAGTTCATAACAAACTATGTAAATCTTAAACTAAGAGACTATAATACCATATCAAAGCTTAACTCATGATTTATGACAAAACCTAGTTGGCCTAATTTTTCAATATAGAAAATCATCTTTGATATGTGTACCTACACTAAAGATCCTTATGATATCTGGTGTTGAAATAAAGCTTTGAAGAACTAATATCCTCCAACCTACTTTATGCACCAAACTACTGCTTAGTATGCAAAATTATAGTAAGAACATTCATATTCTCATGCTGCCTCTGAAGCTCACTACAAGAAAATAGCATAATTTGCAACATTTAAAAGGCGTCACAGAATCTCAAAAAACGTCACAGAATACAATTTGCAACATTTTAAAAAACATCACAATAAACATCGCAGAATGTGGTGTAGTTAAAAGCTTTCTGCGGCGTTTTTTGAAAAATGTCACGAAAAACACTAACATTCTGCGACGTTTTCTGGAAATGTCGCGGAAAGTCACATTCCATGACGGCCACATTCCGTGACGTTTTTCAGTAACACTTTTAAAACGTCGCGAAAAGTCAGATTCTTAGACGTTTTAAAACGTCACAAAATGTTTTACAAAAACATCACAAATATAATTATTTTTTCATTTTTACAAAAAAATTAATTTAATAATTTTTCAATTTTAATAATTATTTTTAAATAAATTTTTTTAAAATCTTATTTATTTAATAACTATTCAATATTATTTATGAATTTTATTTATTTTATTCTTCAATTTTTTTAGTATATCACTAATTTTAATAATTATTCATGTATCACAAGAATTTCATATGTGCAGACAATTTATTATTTAATTGCAATTCGCAAACATGTCATAATACACTAATTAATATAAAAAGTACGTCATAAGTGTATAATATATCAATATGAGTACATATATCTAACCTAAACGAATATTATGTGTAGAACATAAAAGTTCCAAGAGCTCTTTTTGTTGTTCAAATTCAATTCTTTGTTGTTTGACTTTGGTAGTTAATCGATCCTACATTTGTTCAACTTTTTTATTCAATTCATCGACTTAAGACTGTAACTCCTAATTAACCTTCTTCGACTCCTCTAGTTCATCTCGAAGTCTCTTTCTGATCGAAGTCTTCCTTTATGGTCGAGGCCTAACTCCCATGCCAACAACATAATCTGATCTAGTGCCCAAGATTTTGTCGCACACTTCATCCATTATTATCAGATGACCTTGTTCTATTGAATCTGCGAATTCCTTATACATTAATTCTTCAAAAATTAAGAATTAATTAGATACACAGTCTCATTTAAGAAATATTTGTAAATGAACTATATACTCACCCATTTTTCTCTGCATTCGGTAATTGTCCATTGACATTTACATTCATCATAGTGAGTGTGATATGATAGCTTCATCCGGTCACACTCTTCTCCATCTTTGTCAATCTGCTGTATAGAAATATATTACTAGTAACATTTATTATAAATTTTGAAATGTCAATCAAAGTAAAATATAATTAAAAGGATAATAACTTATAATCTCATACCGTATCGCTACAAAGGCCTTGGACCCAAAGTTTAGTCGACATTTGACCTGACTCCTAGCCAATTTGGCTTTTTCACTTTTTTCCTAATCGTAAACGTAACAAATTCCATTATAACATCTATAAATCACAATTCATAAATACTAAAATATAATCAGTTGTTAATAAAGTTGTGTAACTAAGTTTTGTGATCAAATTAACTAACCTTTGTAGCTGATTGCTCCCAATATTCGCATAAATCCATCCACCCTGCCACTGTCACATTATGTGGCTTAACATCCTTTTGTGCTTGGTATAATGCTTTTTTAAATGAAATATTTGATCTTTAGACCTTAAAGAAAGAAACTTCTTGATAGTAGCACGTACTTCATTGTCTATTCTCATTCCCTTGACTTCCAACTTTTGCTGCAAAAAATTATAAATTATTGGTTAAAGCTTTAGGCATATGGAAAACATGTACAAATTAGATAGTTCTATAATACTTAAGTCTAACTTATCAAATGCAATGTCCAACTCCTCATTAGTTATTTTTTTCCATTTTGTTCTTACAAGTAAGGAAGTTCAGGATACCACACCAATCTCACTCGATAATTTGGCGGAATATATAGAGTTGGTTGGTCGTCCTTTAACAGGGGAGATCTCTATCTCCAATCTCTTACCTGTCGCCTGATTAATCTTTGCTAATTCGTGTCCTTTTGTGACACCTCTTTTCTTTTTCGAATCAGTCGTGGATCCTAAAATAGAAAAAGGAATTTTTTACAATTAGCATATAAAATACTCTTAATTGGTTAGATAAACAAAATTATTAAACTTATATGTTTCACCAATTTGATGTGAAAGATCATACCTGTAGTGCTTGCAGAGGTAACACTAACACTGGGAAGAATAGTGTCATTTACTCATGACTGATTATAAGAAGCTGGAGGTATCTCTTGAGAAGTTGATAGAGAACAAATATTGCGTCGCATATTCAAAAGTTGTACATACTTATCTCTAGGATCAGTAATAAATGAAGATGTGACATCTCTTGGTGTTGGAGTAGGTTCACAAGGTGTGGATGTGTGATCTTCTGGTTGTGTAGGAGTAGATGGCTTATCAGCTACACTTCCAAGAAGCTAACGGTACTGCAACTATAGTTGTGTCAGTACTAAGCTGCTTGGTGCAACCTAATTCTTCTTCTTGGGTAGACCAAGTCCCATGTGAACCACCTGCATGTTTAATTACATGAACTTTACTGTAATTTATAGTATTGTAGCATAGCAACCAAGAAACACAACAAGAAAGGCAACAGAAGTAGAATTTTCATTTACTTCTTAGAATTTTCACATAAAGAGGTCAACACAACACAAAGTTACAAATAATTTGTCTGATGTATACTTCCAAAATGCATTCATTTACTTCTCAGAATGTTCACATTTGTATACTAGTAAAGTTAAAGATGAAGTTTATGTTATGATGCGTGCATGAAGTTATACTAGAAGTGATGACACCTCTTAAATGTTCCAATCTATGCATTAAGGAATAGGGAAATAGATGAGTAAAGTTGAGGTTATTGGACCAAAAACATGAACCTATTAAAAAGTCCTAATCACATCGAATCTATAATCAGTAAAAAGTTTGGAACTTAAAGGGGAGACATAGACAGTCAGCATTATATCTTGTTTAACCATATATTTTCCAGTTTCTTGAATAACTTACAAGCATACAAGTTTCCAAGGAAAACAATACATCAAAGTATATGTTTTAACTAAGCTGAATATCATAAATACCAATTCGCAAGTTCAAGATATGTATATAAGTATATAAGAGTTTTAAGAGTAACATTTTCATGGGCTTAAGCTATGTTCAACTGAAATAGTGGACACAATAAATTTGGAGAACACTTTTAGTAAAGGAGTATACAGAGAAAAAACCACAATAAGCAGAAAGGACAGTCTTACTTTTACTGAAATGTATTGATGAGGAAACTTTTTCAAATAAAAGATCAAATGTGTAGAAGAAGAATCACAATCAAGTTCAATAAAAACCATAAAAGTGATAACTTCCGAACATTTTGGCAGAAAATGATTATTGGTTTTACATTTATAAACACCACAATAACAACTTAAAAAGAAAACAAAATTTAAGAATCCAGAAAAAATAAATTGTAACCCCATATCCATATGAGTTCTCTGCAAACTAGTGATGGACTCTAAACTTTACTTTTATACACACTACAAAAGCACTTAGGTGTACCTAAAATTTTCACTACATAAACACTTGAAACACCTAAAATTTTCAAGCCTAGTTAAAAAGTCAAACTAATAAAATTCAGCCACCTAACTCATAGTGAGCATATGAACTGTAGATCTCATACCTCAGTGAACCAAGAATCTTTAGAAAAATGATTAAACCACACAAAACTAAATTTTATGGAAATATTCTGATTAATTGTTTATTCAGTGGAAAACCAAAAAGAAGTTAATGTAAAGAAGAGCTATGACTATTTTCAAGCACCCAAATACTAAGAATCATTCAAGTATGTTCTATAGAATGCAATAAGAAAGCAACATACTCAAATTGATGATAGAAATCAAGCTACATTCTAGTTAAACTAAATGGATTACTAAAAAAAAAGAAGCATAAAATTCTTAAAGCTAGTTTAGTAAGTCTAGTACCATCCCCAACTACAACAATCCACACCATATTTAATCTACAATCTCATCATTGCTGGAACAGAGAAAGATAACACATATTTTTTATGTTTAAGAAAAGTATGATATGTTACATAAAATCAAAACCTGATTATGGTTTACTGCTCTCCAGTACCTGCTGCTCACCTTAAAAGAACTGCAAAGACTTCAACTTTTGGAGAAAAAATCTAACTATAAAAATATGGCCATGCAAGGACTTCTGTCTTGGAAAAAGGAAACAAGAAAGCAAATCCTAGAGTGTAAAACAAGAAAGAAAAGTCATACTTGTTGATGTTCTGGAAGTGGGAAGACATCACCAAAGTTAGTTGCAACGACGATGCACTACTAGACTTATTCACAAGGGCTACAAAAGTAGACAGACATACGTTGTTTGTAACTACTAGACTTATTCACAAGGGCTACAAAAGCAGACAGACATATATTGTTTTTGTTTTTAACTATCTGTCATAACCAACGTTATTTTGAATGAAATAGTAATACTAATAGCTGTTAAGCTTCACATGTCATACACGTTCCTATGCTCCCCACGAGTAATTCATTTCATAGGTTGGTAGTTAGCCTTCATCAACTTGGAATGAAGAGCCAAATTCTACTTCAAACCAAACTCTGAATCGAAGCCCACTGAGTTACTATAGCATACTCAGAAGCTTCAACGTCTTACGTTTTTTATGATCTCCATTCTCCAACCCATTTTTTAATAATTATAATTCCGTAGACAAAACCAGAAAGGGAAGTATCTTTTTGACAAAAATAATATATGATATTTAATATCCGCACCCACACATGGTGGCTAGCTGAGGCTTCACCAATCACCTACCTTCCCATTATGAGCAAACAAGGATTCAGAGTAACTATCTCCACATTATCACCCAATCTTTTGCCTTTTACTTGATAACCCAAAGCATGTATATTCTCAATCAATTTATCAAACTCATGCAATATTTGGTATCAAATAGCCAAAAAGAAACATGCTACTGAAAACAATTAAAAACAAAAGGTGGATAAATAAATGGAAGAATCTATTGAGTGCAAAGAAACGAAACTTGTGAAAAATACAGAGATTGTTCTGTTCTTACTGTTCTATCTTGATCATGAATACAAGATAGTTTATATATACATCTATTACACAGCTTGCAATCATAACAAACCTAACAAACTTATACAACCTCTAACACAATTTGGAGAATGTCAGAAAATTTAGTTAAAAATATATACAAGCTGTCAACGCAGAATACAAATTGTCATTTCTCTGCTAACATTTTGCATTGATAATACATAACACCCCACTTCAAACTAGAGGTGGTGGCAACAGTCCAAGCTTGGAAACCGCTTGAATATGCATAGGACTAGATAAAGATTTAGTAAAAACGTCAGCAAGTTACTGAGAATAAGGAATATGGGAAATATTGATGCGTCCATTCTGAAGTTGTTCTCGGACATAATGAGCATCAATTTCGATGTGCTTGGTCCTTTCTTGAAGCACTAGATTTCTTGCAATGTAGATAGTAGCCATATTATCATATTTGATGGGAATGGGGGTGATGTTGGAAACACAAAGTTTGTTTAATAAATGACTAAGCCATGATAACTCAGCAGTGACCCTTCGAAGGGATCTATATCTAGCTTCAACTGACGATAAGGAAATCATCCCTTACTTCTTGGATTTCCAACATATGGGAGATCCTCCTAAAGTGATGACATAACCACTCACAGATCGTCGAGTAATTGGACATGTCGCCCAGTCAGAATCATAATATGCAACCAAATCAAAATTATTATTATCATTGAACAGCAAACCTTGAGTGGAAGTTTCAGATAAATATCGTAAAATATGGATCGCAGCTTGTAGATGAGCTTCCACAAGTTATTGGTTGAATTAAATAAGATATTGTATGAAGAAGGCCAAGTCAGAACAAGTGTGAAGAAGGAAATTTAACTTTTCAAGCAATTGCCTGTAGATGCTAGGATTAGGCAAAGTATTCTCCATTTGTGGCAGCAACTTTAAGTTACGAGGCAATGGGGCTGTAACTGGTTTATATTGTGAAATAGAATGAGCTTCCAATAGGTCTTGATGAACTTAAATTGACTGATCATGACCCCATCTGAAACTTTAACAAATCCTAGACCCAAAAAATAGCAGAGGGAACTGAGATCATTGATTTTAAATTGAGTATCAAGAAATGTCTTTAAATTGAAAATCTCAGTACTATCGTTTCCAGTGACTAGAATATCATCAACGTACACTACAAATATAAATAAGGATTCTCCAGAATGTTTAAGGAACAAAAAGTAATCATTGGGAGAGTGATCATAACCTCTCATTTGAAGAGCATTCGATAGTTTGGAGTACCACTGACAGGAAGCTTACTTCAAATCATATAAGGACTTCTTGAGCTTGCATACTAAGGAGGGGTTAGAAATACAGAGTCCTGGAGGAACTTTAACGTAAACTTCATCATGTAAATCCCCGTGTAAGAAAGCATTATTAACATCAAATTGGTGAATGTCCCAATGTCGCTTGACAGCTATAGTAACAATGCTACGAATAGTGTTAAACTTAACAACTGGATAAAAGGTTTTGTGGTAATCCTCACCACATTTTTGTGTAAAGCCTTTTGCCACAAACCTAGCTTTGTAATGCTCAACTATCCCATCTGATTTATTTTTTATTTTAAACACCCACTTACAGCTGATGGGTCTTTTGCCTTTGGGAAGCTTGACAAGTTCCCATGTGTTATTTTTTTCTTGATATAGAATGTATAAACCACCAATCTTCTTACCAAGGGGAATTGGCCTCTTCAATGAAGAGGCTATTGAAGAGTCAATGTGGAAAAGGACGGTCCAATTTAATTGAGTGATGAGTTTACTTATGGAAATAAGATTGTATTTAAATGAAGGAACAAACAGCACATGAGAAAGAATGATGTGGTCATCAAGTTTGACTTATCCTATAGCTGGTACTAAAATATTAAAACCATTAGGTAGGATTATAGAATAAGAATTTAGGAGTTGATTAAGTGAAGAAAACAAGGTCTTATCAGAACACATGTGATCCGATGCACCAGAGTCAAGTATCCATGAAGCATGTAAATGATCAGGTCCAGAAACAGAAGTGCAAGAGCTTACAACACAAACAGGCATTATTGTTAATTTATCACTATAGCTACTAGTGAAATTGGATGAACCAGAAGTAATAGCAAGATTCCCTTGAGAAACACCAGTAGATTGATAATTAGTCTTGTGTTGGTTTAGGAGTGAGATGAGTTGATTATACTGTTCTTGAGTGATTTGAGATACAGCAACATTGCCAGGATTTGGTTGGGCTTGAGAAGCACCTTCAGAAACATATTAAATATTGACTAAATTTGCTGAACTGGAGCGTTTGGATTTGATGAACTTAAAATCTGAAGGAAAGCCATTAATTCAGTAGCATTGAGCTTTCACATGTCCTAGCTTTTTACAATAATGGCAAATTATGTTAGGATTGAACTTCTTATTATCTTTTTCATTATTTCCTTGTTTGGTACCAGAATTATAACCAGCAGAAATTACATTCATGGCTGAAGACTCTTGAATGAATAGAGCAGAAGAAGAGATCTCCCTTTGTTTTTCTTCATGAATAAGAATTGAGTAAACAGAAGCAATGTTAGGAATAGGTTACATCATCAATATCAGACCTCTAATCGCAGCATAGGAATCATTAAGCCCCATGAAGTTGAATGACCTTCTGATCTTCTTGTATTTTTGCCATGACACTTATAACACCACACGTATAAAGAGGAATTTCAAGAAGCAGTTTATATTCATCCCAAATACATTTCATCTTAGTGAAGTAAGTTGAGACGCTATTAGCTCTTTGTAAAGTTGAATACAGATCCTTCTAGATTTGATAAATCATAGCTCCTTTGGACTGCTCATATCATTCAATTAATTCAAAAAGTTGTGCTGAAATATAATACACTCTCAGCAATTTCCTTACTCATAGAGTTTAATAGCCATCTTATGACCATTGAATTGCATCTATTCTAGTTACTAAGGAGAGGTGAATCTGAATCAGGCTTCACGACATATCCATCTACAAATCCAAGTTTGTTCTTAGTAGAGAGAGCTAAAACCATAGGTCTTTTCCAGACGCCAAAACCTATTCATTCAAAAGCTTTTGACAGAAGGAAAACTCCAGGATTGTCAGCAGAATTTAGATATAAGGGATTTGAGACATCTAAAGCTGAATCGACTGAAGATGTAATTAAGTTGATGGCTGTTTCCAAGACAAGAGTGACCTTGAGAGAAGACAGTATTTAGAAACTGATGATAGAGGAAACAGAGAAGAGGAGAGAAGAGAAAATCATGATCAAACGTGATGCTCTGATACCATATTGAGTGCAAAGAAACGAAACTTGTGAAAAATACAGAGATTGTTCTGTTCTTATTGCTCTATCTCCATCATGAATACAGGATAGTTTATATTTACATCTATTACACAGCTAGCAATCATAACAAACCTAATAAACTTGTACAACCTCTAACAGAATTTGGAGAATGTTGGAAATTTTAGTTAAAAATATATACAAGTTGTCAATGCAGAATACAAGTTGTCGTTCCTTTGTTAACTTTTTTACGTTGATAATACGTAATAGAATCACATAATATTTACTTCAGGTAATAAAGAATAGCTCGTGAGATGGCATGTCTCTACATTCACAGCCAAGAGCTTCTTCACATCAAGTATCCTGTCGGTGGATATACCCATCAAAAACATTCCATTTCAATGTTTGGTTATTGCGTAATAAACCTAACACGGTAAAGATTAAAAATTTCAAAATGAGACTCGTTCAGGGCAGCAAAAACAGACGGACATTCTGCAAATCCCGAAATGAACAATCCCTCAAAATACATTAAAAAGATAGAGAGGAGATGAAAATGCCTGACGAAATACACCGGAGAAGACAACCACAATGCCCGGAGTCGCAGCAACTTGATAGAGAACATGCAAACAACTGACGACGGAGCAATTTGGAGGAGGAAGAATGACGGAGCAGATCTAGAGAAGGAAACAGTGTGCAGGAGCAGGGGGGGACTCGGGTAGATGTTTTAACAAAACCAAAATGACGTCGTTTGGTTCCAGAGGCAGAAGGTTTTAAGTACCCCAACAGTGACGTTTTATTCAACAAAACGTCGCATTTTTCATTTTGTGACATTTTATTGATAAAACATCCAAAAAGTGTTACAAATCTGCAATGTTTTATGAAATTCAAACTTTTCACGACATTTTTTTAAACATCACGAAAAGTCTCACAATCAGCGACGTTTTATCAATAAAATGTCGCAGATTGTATTATTTTTTTATAGTGGCTCATGAGACAAACTAGCCAACATCATATATATAACTTGTTCAAAATAATTAATAAAATGTTGATATCTCTCCCAAACTTTATCAATTACATCTAAACTAGGCTTTGATAGAAAACAATGTTAAGAATATATAGCCTTTTTTCTTCGCTTGAGAACAATTCTCAAGTTATGAAATTAATATAAGAAATCGAGCCTAATAAGCTTGTTATCATTCGTAATGCTTCTTAAGGATAGATTAGTACTCATCTTTTATAACAACTAAAGACATAAATGAGCAATTATCCGCTTATGTGACAAAACTAAATAAATAAGGACTTTGATAAACATTTAGTTACTCCCACTATTTTATTAAAAATGATAGCCTTCATTATTAAATTGAGAAATTATCAAATAATTTTATAGTGGGCTAAGATCATATTCAAACTAAGTTGATCTCGAGTTAATCAATAAATAACTCAATTTAAATTAGGTAACTAAATTTCTTATTAGCCACATCTTATGTGACTCCTAAATTCGTTTAGTGACAGCTCTTTGTCAAAATATATCTTATATATTATTCCTAATTATGTCTCTAAATTCACATAATTTTGAGTCACTCATCCAACTAAAAAAATTTAGTTAAGTAGAATTCATTAATTTAAGATAAAATATATTTGAATTAAAGAATCCTTGAGTTACTCAATAAACCTTACAATAAACAGAACTCTACTTTTATTCTTAAGTAATAAAAGGTAGCGATCATATTCTTTACATATTCTTAGTATTTAATTGAGCAATTAAAATTTTTAAAGTTTAGGTCTCATCCAAGTTAATATAATTTTCTTATATTAATTATTTAACACAATCAATTTATGAAAGAAAATCCTTTAAAACTTTTATGGGGCTATAATTATTGATTTGATAGCTAATTTAATTTAATAATTCAACTCTTAAAAAATTAAACTAAAATTTAAAATTATTCCTAATAAAATATCCCTTTTGAAGACAGTTAGAAAATAATTTTCTATATTCATTAGTAATTTAAACCAATTTAATCTTAATTAAGCCAATTTAATTAAAAACGAGGTTTAAAGCCCACGAAAGATAAAAAATCAGTAGCGACTATCTAATGCGCACCAGAACTTTTTTGTGAGGCCCGTGCACCAGCCAACATCCTGTTGTTAATTGGCGCATGTGTACCAACGTTTGGAATTTCGTACCGTACCGGCCGGTACCGGCCAATACCAGAAAAATCAAAAAGTTTAGGGACTAAATTGCAAAATTTTTAAATTAAAAAAAACGAAAAATTTGAAAATTCAAATCAGCCGCACGTCCTCAATACTGCAACCCCCTCCCCCTTTTTCTTCAAAATTTGAAATTTAGTGATATGAATCATATGATTAGTTTAACTTTAATTTTTTATT
>JAOSBN010000008.1:42976987-42999860 GCA_027563595.1 Erythroxylum suave
CATGAATTAGGAGTCAACAAGTGCATAATTACTTAAGAAAATAGGGCCAATTTATAGTATAAATTTGGTTCAATCATTGACGATGGCCTTAGACTGGTCTGCATCACATACAGAGGTATTGCTACAAGCACAAAATTGGCAAGGGTTATGCGTCCTACTAAAGACATTTCCTTCCCTTTCCAACCAGCAAGCTTATCCCTCATCTTATCAACAATAGGCTTATAAAAGTCCTTTCGCCCTCGCCCTTAGATGATACGAGCTCCCAAATATCTCCCAATCACATTAGTCTTCTTGAATCTCAGGCAATCACACACCTCCCGCTTCATCGCACTAAAAGTATTCTTTGAAAAGAAAATAGTAGACTTTGACATACTCACCTTCTGACCAGAGCTTTCATAGAAAACTTGTAAACA
Organism: Erythroxylum suave; assembly: GCA_027563595.1. Lineage (NCBI taxonomy): Eukaryota > Viridiplantae > Streptophyta > Magnoliopsida > Malpighiales > Erythroxylaceae > Erythroxylum > Erythroxylum suave. The sequence continues at coordinate 42,977,401 of JAOSBN010000008.1, forward strand.
TTCCTGTATAAACTCAGCCTGCTCAAGTGATGCTTTTGCAAAAAGGAATAAGTCATCCATGAAAAACATATGTGTCAACGCCGCGCCCCTTCTACCCATACGCACTGGTTTCCATCTACCATTCGTGACCATATCCATAATCATATGTGTGAGTCGTTCCATGTAAAGTACAAACAAATAGGGAGATAATGAATCCCCTTAGCGAACACCCTGTGATGGTAAAAATGATCACGTAACCTCTCCATTAAATAACACTTGCATACTAGAAGAGCTGATACAAACTCTGATACATTTTACCAATTCAGGCTCGAAACCAGCTAGTAAAAGCGTCTCAATAACAAAATCCCAAAAAAGTCGATCATAAGCCTTTTCTAGATCGAGCTTAATTGCCATCCAACCGTCCATCTCTGCATAGCATGAGCCACCTACTGAATGATGATCACATTATCAGTAATATGACGGCCTGACACAAAACTAGTCTGACATGCTAAAACCAATTCTTTCATCAATAGTTCCATACGACTTACAATAAGCTTGGTAATGATTTTATACAAAACATTACATAAGCTTATTGGTCGAAACTAATGAAACCCCACTGGAGCAAGAACTTTAGGAATCAATATAAAATAAGTGCCATTCAAGTCCACAGGAAGAACCTGCAGGTTGAAGAAATCTCTGACCACCTGATATACCGAGGTACCAACCAACTCCCACTGACTTTGGTAAAAAATAGGTTGTAAGACATCTAGTCCTGGGGCCTTAAACCTCCCCATAAAGTGCACAACCATATGGACATCCTCTAAAGACACTGCCTTCAGTCTCTCGATAATGCTGATGTTTGCTAGAGTCGGAAACACGCAGCCCGTGACTAGTCCACGTCGATTAGCCTGATCTGTGGTGTATAAATTCTGGAAAAATTGCACCGCCAATTCTTTTAACACCGATGGCTCACCTTACCAATTTCTAGACTGATCACGCAAAGCTGTAATTCGGTTTCCCCTACGCCTTGCCAATGTTGCCATATGGAAATAATGTGTATTTCTATCTCCAAAGTTTGTTAATTTACCCCAGATTTCTGTCGCCATAATAATTCCTCATGTGCAAGAACCAATTCATAATCTCTCTGCAGTGTAGAATGTATTTGCTCAAGTTCATCAGTCCAGCCTAGGTCCATATCCCTATCCACCGAAGAAATACGTGCCTGGAGTTGCTGTTTCCTGAGCAATATATCGCCAAACGTGTTCTTATTCCAAATCCGGACCTCCCTAATGAACGAATTATAAGCAGAGTCCCAAGAAACACCATCCTGCCATTACCTTCGTATGAACGGAACAAAACCCGGATGAGACAACCACGCTGCTTAAAAACAAAAGGACCTCACAACAGACACAATTGTAGACGAAGCCAAACACAACAATAAAGGTCTGTGATCCGAATTGAATCACGGAAGATGTCAAAGGGTAGAAGATGAGATTATACGGAGCCAGACTTCATTTACCAAAGCTCTGTCAAGTTGAACCCTTAGATTGCCCCGGAACCAAGTAAACTTCGACACCACAAATCCAAGATCCAATAATTCACAATCATGAATAAAACAATACAACTCTTCGCTTCTTTGTTCCCATTAACGAGATCCACCAACACGTTCATCAACAGACATAAAGCAATTAAAATCACCAAGTAGAACCTATGGCCCTACCACCTACTCGTGCAAAAGAGCGAGTTCCGGCCATAGCAAGGAGCGAATAGTCGGAGTCAGGCTAGCTAGATAGCTATGCAAGTAACCGACTTCCCATCTTGCTCCCATAGTAGATGTACAAACTGACGCAAATGATGCAAAATAGATACCTTTGCATCCTGTTTCCACAGCACCCAAATACCTCCAGAAAAGCCCTGAGCATCCTCACAAAAATAAGAATGCCATCCCAAGTTACGAATAACACGTTCCGCTATCAACCCACTAATACGAGGCTCAATGATGATGAAAACATCCGGTCGATGTAACCGGGTTAACTCCTTAACTGCAAAACGAAATCTAGGGCTCGCAGCCCCCCTACAATTCCAAGCGATGACTGACATAATATCAATACAAAAGGAATGAAGCAAAGCTCACCTAGGACTGACAAGACAGTTACCATCCCGATCCTTTCCACCTTTTCCTCCTTGTTTCCCCGCATTAGGAACTTTCTCTTGAACCCTGTGTCTCTTACTAGACCTCGTGGTCCTTCCCTGACCCTGATCAATCATCATAGCATTGTCCTCAGTACTCGTTACGCTTGTCTCACTGCGCTCCATCTCAATGGTAGCCGGAACCAACGAATCTTAATCCACACGGAAGCACTGGACATTAACCCCATATTGAGTATTCGCACTGCTATCACCCATTAGTTGGTCTGCAATGGTTTCAATGGCATCAACACTATCATCGACTACATTCCCACGCACCTGTTCATCCACCGTGACCACTGTCGGCACCACTACTGGGACAATTGGAATTAACTTTGTGCTACCATCACCTCCACTCGTCGCTGGACCAAACGCGGACCCCACTGTAACCTTAACTCCCGGAGCCACTAGATTAAGGGCAGGCAATAATGACCACGATTCCATAATCTGCATCTCATTATCGTCTGCAACCACCGCTTTCCCTTTATCTCCATGCACTCCTAGAGCAGGAGCAACTCCACCTTCAGCAGTTTTAGTCTCCAAGACATTAAAACGTGACCCAAAAGTATTTTGCTGCACTCCAACATCTTTCCCCGTCTCCATAGGTCATCGATCGCGAGATGGGAGCCAATCACGGCCCCTAAAAGAGTCCTGCTTTCGCGTTCTACGAGAAGCCATCATCTATGGGCCAAATTTTGTCTTAGTAGCTGTCTCTACATTGGGAATAGTATGTGGTTCACTACTCGTCGCACCACTCGTTACACCCACGTCCACCACACTAGGAGTAAATGGAACTTAAGGACACGCTATGCGGTTATGTCCGATTCTTCCACATGAAAAGCATATTTGTGGCAATTTTTCGTATACCACCCATTTCCATTTGCCGTTCAATGTGAAACTAGGCAGTAAGGGTTTATCAAGAGCAATCTCAACAGCTACCCTGGCGAAACGGCCCCACTCAACATCACTAGTAGTGCCATCAACCCTAACTGCTCGACCTACAGCTATCGCGAAAGACATGAGCACATCCTCCTGATAAAAGTGCACTAGTAAATCCGGAAAATGAACCTAAGCAGTCATTGTAGGTAGGTCGGCTGCCGCTAAATCGAAATCCGGTGAAACATAAAACACTTCTAAATCTAGATACAATCCTCAGAAACCTCCATTTCTTTCAACTTCTGATCCTCATCCTCAGTTCGCTTATAAATACATTCTTTCAACAAGACATGGTCAAAAGACTCTTGGGTTAACCAATATGAGGAATGAAGATAAATAAGGAACCAAAATTAGAGGTTTTACGAGGCTGGAGGAAAACAAAAATAAAACAAAGGATTCCATTGAAAATAAATGTGTTTTTTTATTCAGTAACTTCTTGTTATAAATCATTTCTGTTATGATTTTTTATTTTTAAAAACAAAAAATGAAAGCATTTCTAATCAATCACATTTTGGCAAATTCTTACCATTTATTTAAAATAAAAACCTAACCATAATAAAAGTAAACAATCCCTTAATAAAAAGTCCTTTTTATATTGTTTCCAATAGAAAAAGGTATGTTTAAATTATTTTGAATAATAAGAATATTTTCCAACCCAATCAAAATCATAAAAATTTATCCTCTAAAATTAATCTATTTTATGTGTTTATAACCTAATTATCAAAATAGAATATTTATTTAATAGTATAAAATTTAAATTTTATTTATACAATACATTAGTAAATATGTACAAATATTATATTCATCATAATAATTGTAAATTTTTTTGAGAAAATATATATCATAGATAAAATTTAATAATGGATACATAAGTAAATACAAATATTTTATATTTAAATTGATAAAAAATAATAATTATACATCACATAATATGTCTTGTGCAAAGAAATATTGGGTAATTACCTTATCTCATGTTTTATAACAAGACTCTATTTCTATCATCCCTTAAATGAAAAGTCTTTTTTAAAAGGTAAAAGAGAAATTTTTTTAATTTAAGAAATCTTTAAAATTTCTGATCTTTAAAACTTTTGAAATTTTTCTCTAATTTTCAGTTTTATAAAAAAAACTCATTTTCTTATGATTCGATTAAGAAAATAACAAATATATATAGTATGAATACCATAACTAAATTAACCAAACTTCACTAATATAGTATCTTAATTTAACTATTGAATTAAACTGAGTTAATTATGTTTAAATTAAATTAATAATTCAAGATAATTATAATAAATTTTTAATTTAAATCAGATTTAATTAGCTTAGTTCAATTTTATGAAATCATCATATACTGTATTTATTGTTATTTTTAATTGAAAGTTAAGGAAAGTGATTTTTTTAAAAAATTAAAATTAAAAAATCGATTTTTTTTTTCAATATCATATCGTTTTTAATGTTCGTTTCTTTTAAAAATAATCCCTGCCTCTCTCCTCTCGTGTTCAGTTTCCCCCTCTCTGGCCACAGAAAATGGCTACCGTCTGCCAATCCCCATCTCTTGCCAACGTCAAAGCAACGAGACCCAAAATCCAGTGCAAGAAGACCAAGAACGATTCGGTCTTCGAAGAGAAGAAGTTGGTTTTCGTAGACTACGAAAAAGGCGATCACCATGTTAGCACCCATGTTAATGGTCTCAGAAAAGCCGACCTTACTAAACAATATCGTCTTCGAGTTGAAGGAGACCGCTTCCAAAAGGACTGGACAGTCTCCCAGGTTGTCCACAACATTCTTGAGCTCCGACCCTCCAATGATGTCCACGGTCTCCTGAATTGTTGGATTGGCCGTTTCGCTCGCAAAAATTTCCCTCTTCTTATCAAGGCAAGCATTTCGCTTTTTATTGAATGCTACAAATGGGATACAGAAGAAGAGCGTATATGAAGTTGATGGTGTTTTTGTTGGTTGTTTTAGGAGTTAACGCAAAGGGGTGCACTTGAACACAGTGTTCTGGTTTTCGAGTGGCTGAAGAACCAAAAGAATTATTGTGCGCGCAATGATATCTACAATATGATGATCAGGCTGCATGCTAGACATAACAGGAGTGATCAGGCGCGCGGTCTGTTCTTCGAGATGCAAGAATGGAGGTATGTTTTTCTTCTTGTCATGTCCTGCTCTGAAGCTGCTAGTTTTTCCGTCTATTTCTTGGATTGATCTACTACTTATAAAGATTTTCATTCATACTAGTATTTTTTTAATAAAGAAATATACTATTCTTAATTGAAATGGAACATTTTCATAATAGATTTTGGGTGGGAAGCTTTGCTTTGGTGTCTATTGTGTAAGTTGCTGTTCATTTGGTGATCTAGGAACTTTGAAGTGATTGTGCAAGGCAGTTAGCTAAGGGGCATTCATAATTTTTTTTGGGTAGGGGGGGGTGGGGGTTGGTGGGGGCGGGGAATATCTTGTGACATTTTATTTCTGCTTTCAGCCGCTATGTTCCTCTAATTATCATTGCTTTGATTGATATGATCTGGACTTTTTTCTTCTTTGTTTATATATGTCTTTGTTGCTTTCGGGCTGAGTTTGGGTCCTAATTCTATTGTGATTGGGATCTTGATATTTTGCGGTATCATTAGAAAAACTTGACATTTTGACTAGAATGTTATCATAATTCTATATTGGTTCTTTTGCTTGTCAGGTGCAAACCTGATGCTGAAACATACAATGCTCTTATCAATGCGCACGGTCGTGCAGGTCAATGGCGTTGGGCAATGAATATAATGGACGACATGCTGCGTGTAGCTGTCTGTATATGTCTCATGTTTTAAAATCTTTTATATGCTCTTACCAATTTAATTAGGTCTGGCTTGATACATTTAAACATAACTGTAGGCAAGCTTTTGCAAAAATTTTAAACCACAGATTCTTATCCGCGTAAATATGGTTGAAAATTTTTGCCTTTGGCATGCAGAATAGTGTTACTTTTCTAGAACAGTTACTAACAACTTTTTTGGTCAGGTTGATCTATGCTGAACCTCTGGTTTGTTACTGCTAATCTCCAATAACTTTTTGATTTTTCTCTTCCTCTTTTGCTGGAAACTTAGCATTTTTATTGCTTTTTTTTTTCTGTGGACTTGTGTTTAAAGCTCCCAAGGGATTTGTTATAATGTCTATATGTCTCTAATATTCATTGTGAATATTATATTGGCAGATTCCTCCTAGTCGGTCCACATACAATAACGTGATAAATGCTTGTGGATCTAGTGGACATTGGAAAGCTGCTCTGAAAGTTTGCAAGAAAATGTCTGAAAATGGGGTTGGGCCAGATCTTGTGACTCACAATATTGTTTTGTCTGCATTTAAGACCGGAGCTCAGTTTTCAAAAGCTTTGTCTTATTTTGAGTTAATGAAAGGAACAAATATTCGTCCTGACACGACAACCCTTAACATTGTGATATATTGCTTGGTGAAACTAGGCCACTATGAGAAAGCCATTACAATATTCAATTCCATGAGAGATAAGAAATCAAAGTGCCACCCTGATATTGTAACATTTACTAGCATCATCAGCTTGTACTCTGTGTGTGGGCAGATCGAAAACTGCAAAGCTGTTTTTAGTACCATGCTTGCAGAAGGTATGAAGCCTAATATTGTTGCATACAATGCGCTAATGGGAGCATTTGCTTCCCATGGAATGAGTGAAGAAGCATTGACAGTTTTTAATGAAATAAAATCCAGTGGGTTTCACCCAGATGTTGTATCATATACATCTTTACTCAATTCTTATGGAAGATCAAAACAACCTCAAAAGGCAAGGGAAGTATTTGAGATGATGAAGAGAGACAAGTGGAAACCAAATCTTGTTAGCTACAATGCACTGATTGATGCATATGGATCTAGTGGTTTACTTGCTGAAGCTGTGGATGTCTTGCGTGAAATGGAGAAAGATAGCATTCAACCAAACATTGTCTCCATAAGTAGTCTACTGGCTTCCTGTGGTCGTTGTGGTCAAAAGGTGAATATTGATTCTGTACTTTCGGCAGCTGAAATGCGAGGTATCCGACTGAACACCATTGCATATAATGCAGCCATTGGAAGCTATATGAATATTGGTGAGTATGAAAAAGCTACAGCCTTGTACAAAACTATGAAGAAAAGGAAAGTGAGGCCTGATTCCATTACTTACACGATATTGATAAGTGGTTGCTGCAAGATGTCAAAATTTGTTGATGCAGTTGAGTTTTATGCTGAAATGATGGATATGAAGGTTGTTGTGACAAAGGAGGTATACTCATCCGTGATTTGTTCTTACAGCAGCCAGGCAAGTTTCTGGGGAAGAAATGTCTACTTGTATCTCAGTCTCTCGGTCTAATTATAACTTGTAAATCTCAGTCTTTTTTTGCCTTTATTTATTAGGGAGAAGTTACGGAAGCAGAAGCCATGTTCAACAAGATGAAGGTGGCTGGTTGTCATCCTGACGTGATTACCTATACAACAATGCTACAAGCCTATAATAATGCTGGTAAATTTTGGCGCATAGACGCTGGTATGATTATTTGGTAAAATTGAAGATGCTCTTAGAAATTGAATCATCTTCTTTTGTGTGATTCAAGGGTATTGGGAGAAATCCTGTGAGTTATTTCAGGAAATGGTGTCACATGATATCCTTTTCGATACTGTTGCATGTTCTGCTTTGATGAGAGCATTCAATAAAGGAGGTCAGTCGTCCAAGGTTCTTATTCTGGCGGAGCTCATGAGAGAGAGAAACATTCCTGTCCATGATGCTGTTTTCTTTGAAATGATGTCAGCTTGTAGTTTGTAAGCAACTTTGTTTTCTCCCTCTCTTTCTCCTTTTCTGCTTCAATATATCTGGTTAAAAACTGGGCAAGTTAGGCTGCATTAGCTACATCTTCTACCCAATTGCTTGTCATAATGCTTCCGACGAATAGGACTCTTATAGTGGGTAGAGGAATATAGCTAATTACTAGGGATAGCAATGGCCTGGCCCGGCCTGGCCAAAAACTATCCAACCAATTATATGCAAAGGCAATCACTAAAGTGAAAAGATACATGCCCAGTCCCAATTATTTAATGTTAAATATGGTCTTCCAATTATTTTTACTCATGCATATATACCTTCTATATCTTCAAAACGTCAAATACAAATTCCTTTCACCCATTGCCAGTGTGTTAGCTTTGCGTATAACAAAGTGTTCGAAAAAATGAAGCTATGGCAATAAGCTATGTTAAAAATTTCAGTGATAAAAAATAGCATTTCATGCTTTTCAATGTACCAAACAAATTAGCAGTTGAGATGTCCTTGTTTGAGACTGTAAATTAGTAAAGTATGATGAGCCCTGTCCTTGAATTTCGTCTCATGGTTTACTTTTGGCATGAATGAACACTTTGTATCCTCAACTCTCCATTGAATGAGATGCACATTCCGGGGAACTCTTACCACGTCAAGTGGCATTGCTACTTTGGAATGAAAGACTTTATGGTAAATATTTGAATCAGTTGTCAAAATTAAAGGTACATAAGTGAAAGAGGAATGAAATCTTATTTTAGTTACTAATGTAGTGGAATTTCACTTGAGACATAGCTTTCTGGAGTTAATGTCAGGCATGCGAGGCTTGTGTAGTTCTCAGATTTACTTGTGATCATTAAGAAAACGTAAATATTCTCTTTCTCTTTTGGTGTGTGGTTTCTAAGAACTTGAATCTTCATGGTTTGCCCTTAATTAGCACATTTACTCTGGCATTATTGTTCTTATTCATGCTCTAGTGACTTGCATGTTAACTTTGGTTGAAGGTTGAGAGATTGGAAGACAATACTTGACTTAATCAAATTGATGGAGCCTTCATTATCTGTAGTTTCAATTGGGCTTGTGAATCAGATACTACATCTTCTTGGAAAAAGTGGAAGGGTTGAGTCAATGTTGAAGGTACCTGATTGTCTTCAGATGTTTGAGTACTTAAGCTGAGGAGACAAAAACGAACCTCTATTCTGTCTTCTTTTTTCCTCTCCTCCTTTAAGATAAACTTTAACTAACAAGCTCAAGTCTTGTAGTCATTGGTATCAGCTACTTATTATAGCATGAAAATTTTGTTTTGTGCTTCTAATGAACTTTTTTTGTAGAAGTGCAGTTATTTTTCAAAATTATGGCTTCAGGAGCTGAAATCAACTTTAGCACTTATTCAATCTTGTTGAAGAATCTTTTGGCTGCTGGGAATTGGAGAAAATATGTTGAGGTATTTCTTTGTCAATTAATTAAAATTTAAGTTTCCTTTGAAGTGATTTGTAGTGGATAGCATGCAGTTGATGAATTGCTTAGTTTCTGAACTGATTTGTTGGTTAAATACTAAACTTGCTTCATTGGCCTCTCTTGGAAGCAGTGTTACATGACTGGAATATTTGAAGCAGATCATGTAACTTTCAACATTCTTCTTTTTTTGGGTCAAATTATTGCACATGCATTTATTCTGTAATTAGCTTCATTTTTTCACTTTTGTGATTGCCTAGTAAATTGCCTAATGTAAACTGTTTCCTGACTATGATGTGCTCTTAGAAGGACTGATTTCTCCTTCCTTTCCTGAGAAATGATGCAATATTGATTTCATGTTTTCTACATACTGCTTGCCTGCTTTGAAATAGTTGTTGATGGAGGGACTCAGCAAGTTTTTACTGCAGGTTTTGGAATGGATGATGGATGCAGGTTTTACACCCTCTAGTGATATGTATTCTGATATATTATCCTTTGCACAAAAGAGTGCTGGACCCAAACATGCTACTGTCATCAGGGATAGAATTGGTATCTATATTCTTACCCTTTTTTGCAAGATCTTTGAATATATGTTGTCGTTAGCTATGACGTTCACTGAAAAAAATCCTTTTGTAGGAAATCATTTATTAAAAAAAAAGTTAACACAAAGGCAGAAAAAGAAATCTTAGTAATGTGGTTTGAGACCTACTACCCCATCCTTTATCACCCACCCTCCATCACGCTGCTAGCATTTTCCCTTCCATTGGGCTTTTTAATGATTCAACAAACATGTAGAAACATGAACCTTTTCATCTATTCTCTGATTGGAATCTTCGTTCTACCTGGGCTTGGGGCACATATAAACTTGAAACTTGATGAACATTCCGTAGGACAAAATTTATACCAGGATAAATTACAAAAAGATGTAATTTTTGTGATGAGGTCTGTACTTTTATTCAGTAAACAAATTGATACATGTAATATGTCAGATAAGGAACCGTTGGTGCATGAAAATTGTTTTTAGTTGTTGGAATATTAATTATAACTAACTAGTCATTCTGTTACTATCAATTGAAAGTAGCAAGATTCTTATGGAACTTGCTTCCTCTCTTCCTGTCTCTCTGTATTTCCAGATCTTGTTTATCTTAGAAACCTAATTTTCAATTGTTACTGTATCAGTAGATTTCCTATCAACTCAGTTCCCACAACTATCTCTCATGATTGTCAATTTATTAGATTGTGAATCTTGTGCCAATTACAATACTTAATACATTTGCTAATATTCTTCTGCAATAGTGTTGTACATGTTTTGAGACCAGAATACAAAATTTTGAAGCTGTCTTGTTGTGATGCCATACAGAATCAGTTAAACAAAAGTCTGCAGATGAAATTTTGTCTATCAAGGTCTGAGATTTCCCTCCAACCATCCTTCTTCTGAACATTAAGAGAGAACTTGCAAGACTTTTTCATCCCTTGTCATATATATGCCCGGTGTCTGTATCTCCATCTTTGGAATGCCTTGAGAATCAGAACTTAGACAGCCAAATCTTCTAGAAGTCTGCAATATTCAGCTGATGTTCCAGCTAAAATTTCATTACCCAATGAATTTGAAGCGTGAGGAAGTTTGATGGATCTGAGGTGTATAATGTTGTTAGAGATTCCAGTCTGAGCATGATGTAATCTTCAAACGGTTTCATAGGAGCAGAAATGATGTCAACATCGAGAAAATATTGCAGCAGTGGTAAATTATATCAAAGATGAGCCACTGGATCTGCCATGCTGCGTACCAGAAGTTTACTATTGAAGGTGTCAGTACACCCGTGTTTGAGATTGTAAATTGGAGCTATCCACAGTGGTTCTGCTAAGCAAACGTTTAATGATTGGGTCCGAGGAGCAGACTACCCACCTAAGACAGGATTGCTGGTTTGATGCTGATAAAGAGATGTGCTTAAGTTAAAAAGAGGCCAGTTCTTCCGTAAGTAATATCATTGTTTAACAGATGATTGGCACAGCCACTGCCAAGATCAATGACTGTATTTCGTGCCATGGTTAGGCAGATTTAGTTTGTTGTATGATTAGGCCAATTCTTATAGTTACAAGACAAATGAAAAAGAAGGTAATTATTTAAAAGATGATTGTACAAATGGGCAACAAAAAACAACATGCAAGAAGAGTACGTGATAAGTGATTGTGTTGTTCTCCACCAGCAGGATGGTTGTAATAATTTATATTCTATGTTCCTCACTTATCTCACCATACACTACAGTGGTTCTGTGGTGTTTCATCATTTTCTTTCTTCCTACACTTCCGGGAGGACGGGTCTTAGAGGCTTATGGTCGGCGGTATGCAGCTCTGAGTAGAAATAAGTCTACATCTGAGAGAGCTTAACGCTCCTGAATACAAATGATCTCCCACAAACTTTGGCCCACATCAAATTGCAAGTCTTTGTGACTTTAATGAACCCAAGAAATGGGTGAATTACATGACTTAAAATAGAAATCATTTAATGAAAATTTATCAAACACCTTATATATAAATAGAAAACAATAGATAACATTGAAAATTGTGTCAAAATAAATAAAGTCTAAAAATTATTTAAAATTTTGTGTCGACATTTTAAAACTAAAGATAATGACAACAGCAATACTTAGTCTATTTAAACAAGCAGCCCTGTAATCTCAAATATCCAGTCTATTCAAATAATCATCAACGCAAAGTAACATATATATAACAAATATAATAACACTTTCATAACAAAAGTATAAACAATTTAAAAGATAAAAAGAAAGAGACAACTAATGATCTATAGTAGTTCAATCTTCCTTAATCTATTTTCACCTCCAAACTTGTTATGGTATTCCAAATTTACCATGTCTTTTGTTAAGTGGATAAAATGTAAATTATTACAACTCAATTCTTTTTAAGACTCAAGACAAATCTTATAGGCTTTGGGCATTTAAAACCTTATAAGCTTTGGGCATTCAAAACTATCTCTAACATACTATTCTTTCTCTTGTGTTTTTTTTTTCTTATTATTTTTAAACATCAGGTTAATTTTAGGGTCAATCTTTTTCATATTGAAAAAATATGACTATTTGTACCTTTAAAAATCAAAGTGTATCTGATCGACCTAACCAGTTTTAGTCAATCAAACTATTATTTATAGGACACTATTTGGTCGACCAAACTAGTTAGATTGATCTAATAAAAATGTAACTTCTATGTTTATGTCGAAACTTCTCTTAGCTTCCAATGCCTTTTAAATCATCTCAATCCAATATCAATAGAGAAAGTTATAATCAAAATACTACAACAATATCACTCTCTAAAAATTATCTTCCCGATTGCTTTGAAATCTTTGAGCAATCTTAAGTCCACTTTATGTAAAATAATTCAAAACTTAAATCACATTTTTGACATTTCCAAACATAAACTCCAACTCTCAAACATCAAGCAGTAATTCTAAAGCTTTTTGTAAGCCTTTTCTTACAACATCATTTGCCAATATTACCTATCATCATTTAGACATATTCGTTATCATCAAAACTATAAATTTAAATTTGCTTGGTTTAATAATACCCTCCTCTTTAATAATGACAAATTGGTGAGTCTTATGTGTATATATGTGTATGCTACTAATTTTTTTTGTTTTCTACAATTCTATCACTCATTAATTATACAAGTACATGTATCATTGAAAAGCATGCAATGGTAAGCAGGGGTTGAATCCCATGAAGAAGCAATATAGATTACAAAGCTTAATGTGATTAAATAGTCTAGGGATAATTAATAAAAGGTGATTCTTAAGGTTTTTAAATAATAAAATATAAAATAATAATAAAACCTAGACAATAGTCGAGGAGATCAAAGATAAGATAATTTACAAAAAGAGAATTCAATGAAAGAGTCATATTTAGGTCATTACTTCCCCTTTAGTTGCAACATCCCGTTACCTGCGGGAAAGTTAAAATAGTAAATGTGAGTGATTTATGAGAGGCTTAGAAATGTGCTTTCATGCTCATGCATAATATGTCATACAAATACAAATAAATAGTGAATTTTTCTGCACATGAAATTAATTGTACATGCATTTATGAATAATTCCGGGTATATCTGAAATGAGTTGTGATTTTGGGAGAAGTGTGAATTTGGAATTTATGTATATTGAAAATTTTATTGACTAGTGGAATTACTATATTTGTGAATTTTGGTGGATTTAGGACTTATTTTGTAATTTATAGAGTATTATGGAAAATAGGAAAAAGAAGATAAGAAATCAAATGAAGAATTGGAGATAGTTGGATTGTAAAGATGAGAGTTAAAGGAAGTTAGTTTCAAAAGAAATTAAGTTAGAACTTAGACCTTAGGAAAGTGACAACTGTAAAGTTGCCTTTATTATGTGTCAGAAGTAAGTTTGAGTCATTCGAGAGTTAAAAAAGGGGTTTGTGCTTTTCCTAAGTTATTTCCTTGTTATCATCTTCTCCAAATTTCTTCCCATACACAGAGTTTTCCATCAAACTCCATCTGAGAGTTAACTTTGATTTTTTATATCCCTCGCCACTTCCTCTACTGCTAAGTGTTTCTTCTGCCTTAAGAAAAACCAGAAGTTGGTTAGTGTTCCCGGGGGTTTACGTAATTTTGTATGGAGTCAGGGTTTGAAGATAGTTGAAGCTTTTGGGAGTCTTCAACAAGTATGTAGTGAATAAAATTGTTAGAGTTGTGGATATTTTTGAAATAAAGTTGGTGAATTTATTTTCAGTGCATGATCATAACATTTACGTATATTTATATTCTTGAACATTGTGTTAAGGGGATGAAAATTTGGGGATATGGTGTTATTTGGATTTTGATGGATTATTAGTGAGCAGGTGTTGTGGAAATGATTCTTGGAGTTGAAATAGCAATGAAATGATGTATAGGATTAGTGTAGAGAGCTAGATATGGAAAGGTGATATGCTCTGTTTCTTCACTGAGCATGTATGAATACATAGGTGTTTATACGAGAGTTGATGAAGACTTAGAGATGTTCAAGAAAAAGGTTTTTGAGTTGAGGAGTATAGACGCATCGTCTGTGGTTGACTTTTCTTTGTCTTAAGTGGACCAACTCAATTGTCTGCTTATCGTATTCATCTATCGTCTGTATAGATGCATCGTTTGTGGTTGACTTTTTTTCGTCTTAAGTTGACCTCCTCAGTCGTCTGCTTATTGTATTTGTCTATCGTTTGTATAGACGCATCATCTGTGGTTGACTTTTTTTGTCTTAAGTTGACCACCTTAATCGTCCATATAGACGCATCATCTGTGGTTGACTTTTCTTTGTCTTAAGTTGACCACCTCAATCGTTTGCTTATTGTATTCGTCTATCGTTTGTATAGATGCATCGTCTGTGGTTGACTTTTCTTCATCTTAAGTTGATCACCTCAATCGTCTGCTTATTGTATTTGTCTATCGTCTATATAAATGCATCGTCTGTGGTTGACTTTCCTTCATCTTAAGTTGTCCACCTATCGTCTGCTTAGTGCATTTGTCTATCGTCTGTGTTTTGCTTCCGTCTGTGTTTTCCACTTCGTCTGTCCTTTTCCATTTTGTTTGCCTTTCTGTTTCGTCTACTTTCTAATGAATTTCGTCTGCTTTTTTGCTTCGTCTATCTTCTGACGAATTTCGTCTGCCTTTCTGTTTCATCTACTTTCTGACTAATTTTGTCTGCTTTCTGCTTCGTCTACTTTCTGCTTATATGACCGAAACTTCTTCTTCTGTACATTATTATCTAATACTATCGTCTGGTCCGTTTACGACCCTTCAGATGATAGAATTTGTGTTCAAGGTCCTCACAAAATTGGTAGATCTCGAAGTCCTCTTAAGATTATCTTAATCCAACAGCTGTAGAGAGAGTTATGCCAATTGTCCCAAGATAGGTTCTGTATGATTGAGGAACACTTTCCTAGAAGAGGCTATGACCAAATTATATCAATTGCACTCTCTGATTTAATGTGAACAGTAGACCTAAAAGAGTGTTGTAGAAAAATCAAAAAGTAAGTCAATGGGGAATGAATTGTGATTTTAATGGTTTTAGTGAGGCATAAACCTAAGTTTGAATTGTACTTAGATAAGTTTTGATATGAGAGAGATTTTTTGTGAAGAAACTAATGGAAGGATACCCAGAATTGCTATGAACATGCATTGTATATAATTCATTTCATACATGTGCATTGTTAGACAATTATAATCGTGCATTTTGTGATAATTCTATATACTATTTGTTATAGAGGGACAACTGGAACGTCAACCCTCAGATGTTGCCGGATCTTCCAGGCACTAGCTTCGGGAGTAACTTATGAGTAACCTAGACGGTCTCACTTAATTACTGGCTGTTTAATTTTTTTTTGAAATGATTGAATGAATGTGGCTTGAATATTGATTCCGGACAATGAAGGTCCGATGACTGTGATATTGGATTGAGATGTTGAAGTGCTACTTGGACGTGAATGTGAAGAAATAAATGTTACTCAAAAATTGTGTTGAATGTTGGACTAATGTCCAAAGATGATTATGTTTTGACTGAGAATGTGACTGATTACAAACAATGATTAAATGAATATGTGTGATGCAATTCATTTCATGAATGCATGAAAGATAAAGGCAGTTGTGACCAGAGTTGCCAGTAAAAGAGCTTAAAGCTCATAATGTGATAAGATCCTTTAGCTCAGTTGTGCATGTACCCGGTATCCACTAAGGGATATGGGACATTAATCGATACAGCTCGGTATCCACAAGGGATATGAGCTAGTAAAAAGACAATTGGTCACAACAAATTAACAAATGAGACTAAATCACGTGCATTGCACTTATATTTGATGAGTGCATTTTACTTGAATAAAGTGACCATTATGATTTTTCTGAAAGTGAAAGGTGTTGTTTTATGAAAATGCAAAGATGTGAAAAATGTATTATGTGCATTGATGTGATGCATGAATTGAGTGAACCATCGATGATGGTTACCTCATTAAGTTTGCAAAACTCACCAAAATTGTAACGTTATCTTTTCAGGACCGAATGATGACTCTAGCTACTGAGAGGCTCTACCAGTCGTGTAGATTGTGTTTTGGCAAAAGAAGTCGTGGTTCAAAAGTCGGTCAGCTGGGATTTTTGGGATAGATTAGATAGACTTTGTACATTTTCCTCTTTCATGTAGTACTTTTGTCCTAGGTTTTGATTATGTATATACAGTAAGTGTTAAAGGATACAATGTAAACTTTCGGTTTTTATGAAATGAAACGAGGAAAAAGTTGGCTTTAAAATATTATCATTTTCCTATGATCCTTTTTAAGTGAGTAATGATATGATGCCATGTGAAGTTAATGTAGTGATTGATCGTAGCTCACCCTTATCGTAGGATATGTACCGGAATGACCTCCGGGCGTCCCGATGTGTACCCTGCAGTAAGGGGGTGGTACATTAGTACTTTTTGACTTTATGATTTGAATAAGCTATATTAGATATATTCTTTAGACTATGCAGGATCTCTTATATAGCAAAATTATATTGTCTTAAGTTACAGTTATCTTCTCTTCAAATGGTTAACCTATATATCTACCATCACTAAACTAAATGCACTAAACTCTGTAAAATCTCATGGAAGATTTTACCCTAACACTAGGAAGATTATGTATGCCTCTCTTGAGCGTCCTGTTTAACCACTTCTACCAAAACCACGATCCACTCATAAGTAGGCTCTTCTGTGTCGTCTAAAAGTGAATTTGAATCGGATTTAAATGTTAGCATGAAAAAAATCAATATCAAGATTAATCAAAGTAGTTCATAAATTATATTTCATACTATAAATTAAATAAAATCAATCCATATAAGAATAATCATTAGGAGTTTCTCTATCTAAACATACCATATTCAAAATAATGAAATAAAAATATAAAAACAGAGAAGTCATGATAGAAATAAGTTTAAACGAACTCTCAATTCCTCCAACAATTTAATTAGTTAAGATGATTAAGTAATTATTTTAAATATATCAAAATCAACTAATACAAGCTAATTTAGTATTAAAATGAACCAAATCGTTATGTAAATATATGTATTTTTAATGAAAAATGGTTAAGCAAATATGTGTATTTTTAATGAATATCAAATATCCCTATATTAAAATTTTTTCTTTCTTTCAAGAAAATCAATTCAATTAATCTTAACCTAAATATGAAATAATAGGAAAAATTTAACAAATTTATTGGAGTAAATAAGACTGTCTATCATTCGTTTGGTTAAATTGTTCATCAATTAGATATTTAGAGACTTGCATTAAATCATAAATCAATTCAATTCAACCTAACAATTCTTCAAACATCAACTTAATCTATAAATCTTATCCTAATGCATGAAATAGACATGCCTAAGAAAGACACTTAATCTTTTAAACATTTTAGTAACCTAAATAAATAAAGCATTAAATTTTGAATTTACAAAAGGAAAATTTAAAGGCTTATTTGAAAAGTCACCTAATCTTTTGATGTTAAAGAAAACATCTTGTTATGACTGCTCCCATTTACTCAGTTAGGTCATTATTCTAAATGGATCCTAGCACCACTCTTTAACTTTAACCTTTTCACTTAGTATAAAGCCACTAGGGTTAATTTATTTATGCTTACTTATTTACATATTTTATTTATTTACTTTTTTATTTGAATGCTAAAATGCTTTAAAATCACTTTTAACTCGAAGATAAGCTTAAATTATATAAAAGTATCACATTGCATATCAATTTTCATGATTATTGGAGAAAATTATAACTAAATTAGTTATCAATGCTCATAAAGATTGGCCTAAACTAATTGAATTAGAAAACAACCAGATTTATAATGTATCATCTTAATCAATTTTCTTTTCTAGATAAAAGGTTTTCTGAAATAATTCTGTATTAAGCTAATTGCAATAAATTTGATAAGCAATATAAGACCTATAAATAATTGATTCCCTCCTCCCACTTAAGTTATACATTATCCTCAATATATAAAATATAAAGTATGAAAATAAAAATTAAGGACAATAAATATAAAAGGATGAAAATAAAAAAGGAATAGAAACTTCTTTGGCCCACATTTTTCATCCGCAATCTAAGGTAATTTTGATTGAAATCTAGAATTGTCTAAACCCTACAATCATAAATAATAATAAAATGCAAAGGAAACTTGTATTAAAATAAACTAAAATAAATTGCTAAATCAAAGAAAATGAGAACAAAACATATGGTTTGAACATACAAAGGAAAAGCAAAATTTAAAGATGTAAATGACATGTAGAAAATAAAAGAAAAAAATTCAATTTATTTTATGATTGGTGTCCTCTTTGGCATCGTCAAGGGCTATGGAGGATCTCAAAATACCCCATATATGTAATTGGACAATTGATGCTCCATCTATTGCAATTTTTGTCCCAACTTCTTCAATTTTCATTACATCCTCTATAACGCAAAAATGTGTCATTACTAAATTTTTAATTCAATAATGATCTTGTCAATCCACTCCCATAATAACTACTATGATGTGAGCTAAACATCTTCATGCTCCTTTGCCATCTCCTCTATATGGGGTGCCTTTACTGCTACATGGGGCTTTTTCCTCTCCTTCTCCTCAGTTTTAACCTCTTTCTCTATCTCTCTCCATAAAACATAAGATCCATGACATTTTTGACTAACCTCATGTACCTCAATATGTCTAAGTCGAAAATAGCCATATGGCACCGTATACACATTCTTAAAAGATTGTCAAATCTACACATTCTTAAAATATGTGTAAGTACCTCCATAAATGGCTCTCTTCTTCTTAGTGTCCTTCTATCCTAAATACTTGTCAAACTAATGACGTATGTTACAAACTCACTACTCTACTATGCATTACAAATAAAATATGTCTGTAAGAGCACTACTTCATTACTCTCACTCCTCCTAAAACTTATGTGTGAAATAATCCTTTATAAATGTCTAAGGGTTTTAGAAAGAATATGGGTACTCTTACTCTTTAATGATTACAAATGCTAATTTCCCTAAATTGGACTACAAAATTCTTAAGAAACATGGTTATTGAGATCATTATGAAACTTAGCAATAACATTCTTATACTTCTGCGACACTGTATACTTGGATTTATGAAACCCTTATTATATCCCAATACTATTAAACAATATCTCCATTTAATTCCCACTAGCCTAAACTTTATCACATTTATTCTATCCAATTTTACATTCTAATTCACCCTAAAATGGTAAGAATTTTGAGGGAAAACTTTTTTATGAATATTTAACAATGTAAAAAAATATGCTTCACCCTGCATTACTTATAAGCCTCCTCACTTCTGAAACTAATCCCACCTTCTCTAGTGTAACCCAATTAAGATTCTTATTAGATTCAAAGGGTTGAATTTTAAGATAACTTTTTACAAAGATATGGCTATTTAACGCTAATTATTGAATGCTCATTCGGGGATATTTCCCATGGTTGTGCTTAGCTACTTTATGCATCCCAAATAGCTTGAGCCTTGATTTTTTGGCTTATAAATGGCTGTGAACTCATTTTCGTAGTTGAATTGAGTATTAAAACGTAAAAATAGGCAAGGAAAAATCTAAAAATAAAAATAAAAATAGTATTAAAAGCCATAAATTGTGAGAAATCTTAATAAAATATAGGGGAAATGCTTAAAATGTAGTTAATTTAGCTAGGAAACTTCATTTGAGTATTATGTATTTGAAGAATTTGAGAGAAATTAAAAGAAAATTGAAGGAGGGATGAAACTGAAGGTCTGTAACACCTTTTACATTTTAAAATTTTTATGATAAAATGGATGACTTTGGGTAGTAATAATTTAGAACAAGGTATGGGACTGATGTGGTCTAAACCATAAACTCTCATGGAAAAAACACCTTAGACATATAGCCCAAGGCATGATGGTGTCTCCATATCATGAATCCTACTGTTTTTAACTTTCTCAACATATGAACTAGGCTAGATGTATGTCCTTAGGCTATGTATCCTCTTATACCTCTAAACATATTGATATGATCTAGGATACAAGGGTATCCCATACTATAGATCCTTTTGGAAAAACTCACATATCAATACAATTTAGGATAGGGGTGTGTTCTAGATTATGTTTAACAACATAACTCAACAAATGCCTAATTTTTTAAATCTTTTCAGTAGCTTGTTTCTTTGGTTTCCTTTGTATCACTAAGTACAACAAAGCTAAATACAACAAAAAAAATAGGAAAAATGATATAACAAGAAATAAACTTATCAAACAATCTAATGAAAATAATTCTCCATCAAATGCAAAATAAGACCCCAACTTATCAATCCATAATGCCAAAAAAGATAAATCTAAATATACTTAAGAATTTCTTAAACTTGTGGTTAGGTTATAATCGGGTGTTTGTTGTGTGTAAGTTTTAACATTACACCCTCGATAATCCACAAGCGCAAGGTTCGTTAGTATAGTACCAAAGGTGTTGATATGTGTTTAATTGTTGATACATTTAATCATTTACACTTAGTGATTGTTGACATGAAATTGCTTAAGACACTAACTTTAATTCATATATTATTTTAGGTACAATTTGGAAGCAAAGAAATTAAAGTGAGTCGAAAGCACTACATTTTGGTCATTTTCTGAAGATTAATTTTTACTTTTTGATAGCGCTTGTCGAGTGCACTGCAAAATTTACCTAACACTGCACACTAAAATTTGTAATTGCAGTAAGTCAGGAATGAATCCACAGGGAATGTTTGGTTAATTTTTGTAATGTAATTAATTGATGCAAGGAAAGAAAATGGGGGGTTTTTGGGTTTCAAAAAATTTAGAAAATTAAAGTAAAAGTAAACTGCAGAAAATAAATTAAAACAATTAATCGAAAATAAGAAAAGTGTTGAGTATAAATAAAGTCCGGTTCTAGGGTCAATCTCGGGCTAAGCACATTCAAGCATATTCCTTCATTCTAAAGTCTTTACAATTCTTTTCAAACTATTGATCTGAGACTAATAGAACGCTCTACAAATCTCAGTTTTCCCTTAAGTTGAATTTAATTAAGATACGATCATTAATAAAACCTGACTACCGAATAACCTAGGATACTATCTCTAGCTTCAATTTGGCAGTCGCATTACGAATTAGAAAACGATCAATATAGGCAGTAACCTCACACGTTCGAGTTATCCAACCTAAGTTATGTTGTTTCTAACGATTAAAGATCCTTAGATGCTACTCATACATCAAAAGTAATGATTACAGATTACAATCAATGTTTTAGCAATAGGTTCGAAATGAAACAATCAAAATAATGTATTAAGATCTTTAATCCCAAAACTATCAAAATCAATAACAACAACACAACAATCCAAAAGATATTACAACTTCAAAATGATAGAAATAGCTTAACCGTGGCTTGGCGTTGATGTTCCCGTTGAACTGGCGTCGGGAAACTAGCCTTCTATCTTCATTTTGATGCTCCAAGCATAAGTCACGTCTTCATTGCTTCGGCACTCTCAAGCTACTCTCTTCTCTTCATTGTTCACTATTCACGATGGGACAAATAAATGGAAAGGTTTTTACTGTTCATTCCATGCAATAACTGTGACTCTCCTCCAGCAGCTATTCAACGTTTAGCTTGCATGGTCTTCTTCTTTTTGGCACTGACACTATAGCTTGATTTGACGAATTAATGTTGCTCTCCTCTTAAAACCTGCTTTGCTTCTGCACTGACCTATAGCTTTAGTTCTTCGCTTTTTTTTCCTTTTTTCATTTTTTTAACAATTGTTTTTCAATTTGTTTTAGAAAATCTTGTCTTTTTAGTCTAAAAAATATATCAGTACATCCAACCTAATAGTCAACACAAATTGAACATTTTATCTTTAAAATAGGATTGAAATCATATGTAAATATATAAGAAAATATAAGATTATTCAATCCTATCAAATACCCCCACACTTGATCTTTGACCGTCCTTGGGCAAATACTCAGAATCAAAATCATAAACCAAAGCTTTAACTCATTTTCCACATTTCTTAAGAATAGATAACCATAAGTAAAAGTGAATGACTTTCAAAAAC
>JAOSBN010000008.1:42999960-43013363 GCA_027563595.1 Erythroxylum suave
GGATTTAATGGAGGATATGTTTCCAAATGGGGAAATTATATTGTTTTGATTTGTATAAGTTTTGAATAGAGATGAAAAAAAAATTATACCGATTCGGTTAGGTTTAGCCTAGGGTTCCAACGCGATCGATTTTCTCTGTTCATTGTATTTCTCGGATGACGGAATTTGTTTCATTGTGATCGAACCGTTTATTTATTCGATTTGAATTTCCCGTGTTTCAGTTGGGAATCTGCTTTTGATTCGCTGCTGATTCCGATTCGTATGTTATTCGTTTCCGATATGATTTCGCTTTATATACGGATTCCTTCTTGTAGGATCCGTTCCTTCGATTTGTTTCGATTATAGTTTCACTTTTCGTTCGCTTTGTTTTTCGCTTTACTTTCGATTCGTCTTCGTTTCAAAATTTCATTTCGTTTCGTTTTCCTCAAATTTCGGTTGGGGTCTCGAAAATCCGTTCCTTCGATTTGGTTCGATAATTGGTTCGCTCCATCTTTCGAACTTTGCAATTTGATCTGATTCGTTTTCGATTCGAACTTCATCTTCGTTTCGAAATTTTTGTTTTGTGTTCCGTTCTTTTTCGGTTGGGATTCGGTTTTCCAGATCGGGTCCCAACAGAGTTTATGTTAAAGCTTAAGAAATACTCCCACTCTAATTTAGCTGACAAGTCCATAGTAGGGACTTTAATGAGTGAGATAACGACCAAGAAGTTTGACTAGTCACAACCTATTCATGACCATATAACCCATATGTCAAACCTAGCTACAAAGTTGAAATCTATGGTTATGGATATGAGTGAGTCTTTTCTAGTATAGTTCATTATCAAGTCACTTCTTTTGGAGTTTGGTCAGTTCCAGGTAAATTATAACACTATAAAAGAAAAATGGAACCTTCAAGAAATTAAGGCCATGTTGGTTCAGGAGGAAGGGAGATTGAAGAAAATGAAGGAGCACTCCGTTCATCTCACATTTCATCCATGAGCTGGTAGTAGCAAGCACAAATCAGGGAAGAAAGGCAAAGATAAGGACAAAGCTCTCAATAATGTTAATGAGGGTCGAATCCATAAAGACAAGAGGTTCCACTTCTGTAAAAAGCCTGGTCACTTCAAAAAGGATTGCCCTAAATGAAAGGCTTGGTTCAAAAAGAAAGGTACATGTTATGTCTTAGTATGTTTTGAATCAAATCTTATTGAAGTGCCTAATAATACCTAGTGGTTAGATTCTAGTGTAACTACTCATGTATCACATGTTCAACAGGGATTCCTTTCAATCCAACCCATAAATGGAACTGAAAAGTTCTTCTATATGGGGAACATAATGAAGGCATGGATAGAGGGCATTAGGATGTATAGATTGATCCTAGATACTAGGTGTTATCTAAATCTAGAAAAGCATCTTTATGTTCCTAAATATGCTAGGAATTTAGTTTCTGTTGTAAAGTTGGATGATGTAGGGTTTCTATTTAAGATTGGAAACGATGTTTTTTCATTGTATAAACATAACTATTATGGTTCTAGTACTTTAATTGATTGTCTATATCGTTTCAATGTTGATATAGATTTTGCTACATCTCTGTTTCATGTTGACCATATTATAAGTAAACGTAGTGCATAAAATGAATATTCTGCTTTTTTATAGAATAAAAGATTAGGTTATATATCCAAAGAAAGGGTACAGAGGTTAGTGAAAAATGAAATCTTACCTCCATTGGATTTTTTTGATTTGGACATATGTGTGGATTACATCAAGGGCAAGCAAACCAAATATATATCAAAGCATCCAGCCACAAGAAGTAATGAATTATTGGAATTAATACACACTGACATCTATGATCCTTTCGACGTTCCTTCTTAGGGTGGCGAAAAAATTTCATTACCTTTATCGATGATTTCTCAGGATATGGTTATATTTATCTACTGAATGAAAAATCTCAGTCTGTAGACATCCTAGAAGTGTTCATTAATAAGGTAGAAAGGTAGTTAGATAGAAAAGTAAAGAAAGAGAGGTCTAATTGAGGTGTTATAGAAAATTTGATGAAAGTGGACAATGTCCAGGTCTATTTGCAAAGTTTCTTGCAAGTCGAGACATATGTGCACAATACACAATGCTTCATACACTGCAACAAAATGGTGTAGATGAAAGGTGAAATCGTACTCTTATAGATATGGTTAGGAATATGTTAAGTTATAGTACTATACCGTTATCCTTGTAGATGCATACATTAAAGACCGCTGCATGTCTACTTAATAGGATTCCTACTAATCCTATTAATAGCAGTTCCTAAGACACCTTATGAACTATGGACAGGAAGGAAATCTAGTTTACGATACTTTCATATTTGGAGTTGTCCAGAAAAAGTAAGGCCATATAATCCACATGAAAAGAAGCTTGATGCGAGAACTGTTAGTGGTTATTTCATCGGCTATCTTGAAAAGTCAAAAGGGTACAGATTTTACTGTCCTAACCACAGTACGAGAATAGTTAAGGCTGGTAATGCTCGGTTCATTGAAAATGGTCCAATTAGTGGGAGTGGAGAACTGCGAAAAGTGGATATTCACGAGAATTGAGTAGAAACTACTACATCAAACATGATCTCACCTGTTGTTATTCCACATGTTGCATCACAGATACACAACATACCGAAACAACAAATTAATGTTCCAATTCCACAAATTAAACATATTAATGAAGAACTAGCTAATGATATTCAAGTTACAAATGATCAAGTGATGCCACAAGAAGTAGCATTACAAAGGTCTGTAAGGCAAAGAAGACCATCTATTTCAAGTGACTATGAAGTTTACTCACTTGAACACGAATGTGACTTGAGCATTGATAAGAATCCGGTCTCGTTCAAACAAGCCATAGAATGTAACAATTCTGAAAAACGGTTCAATACTATGAAAGAAGAGTTGAAATCAATGGATGGCAACAAAGTTTGGGAATTAGTTAAGTTGCCGGAAGGTGCAAAGTAAGTGGGTTGTAAATAGGTCTTTAAGACCAAACGTGACTCACAAGGCAATATTGAAAAGTATAAAGCCAAACTTGTTGCCAAAGGTTATACTCAAAAGTATAATATGATTTTGTTACATGATGTTAAGAATTTTCTTTCTAATAATTTCGAAATGAAAGATATGGGTGAGGCATCCTATATGGTCAGAATAGAACTCTTTCAGATAGATCAAAAGAATTGTTAGGATTGTCTCAAAAAGGTTATATTAGGAAAATATTAGAAAGATTTAAAATGAAAAAGTACTTCGCATGGATAGTTTCAATTCAGAAAGGGGACAAATTTTGTCAAATACAATGTCAACAAAACGATTTGGAACATAAGAAAATGGAGTCTATTCCTTATAGGTCAGTAGTTAGGAGCTTAATGTATGCTCAAATATGCACTCGACCAGATAGCAGTTTTGCTGTTGGAATGCTAGGTCGATATCAAAGCAATCCTAGAATGAACCACTGGAAAACTGCAAAGAAAGTCCTTAGATATTTACAAGGCACCAAGGACTATATGCTCACATATAGAAAATCAACTCATCTTGAATTGATAGATTATTTGGATTCATACTATGTCAGTTATGTAGACTCACAAAAATCTACATTCGGTTATATGTTCCTATTAGTTAGAGGAGCAATTTCATGAAAAAGTGAAAAACAATCTATCATTGCTACTTCCACTATAAAAACTGAATTTTTGGTGTGCTTTGAGGCTTCAGTTCATGGATTGTAGTTGTGGAACTTTATCTTAAGTCTTGGTCTTATCGGCAGTATTATTGACCATTAATAATTTATTTGATAATTCCGCAGTTGTTTTCTTCTCTAAGAATGACAAGTATTTTAAGGGTTCGAAACACATGGACCTGAAGTACTTGTCTGTGAAAGAAGAAATGCAAAAATATAAAGTGTCAATTGAGCATATTGGTACAACTCTAATGATAGTAGATTCGTTAACTAAAGGCTTACCGTCCAAAATATTTATTGACCATGTTGAACAGATGATCATTATAGATAAGTTCTTGTTAGCATAGAGTTTTGACATGTCCATATACATATAAGTTCTTGTTAGCGTAGAGTTCTGACATGTCTATATACATATAAGTTCTTGTTAGCATAGAGTTCTGACATGTCTATATACACTATAACTACTATTTCGAATTGTTAACAACAACAACAACAACAACAAGAAGGACAACAATAACAACAACAACAACAATAACAACAAGGGTAATAGAATTCATATTACCCTTAACCAAACAACCCATTAGGGTTAATTAACAATTAACCCTTCCCTCTCCCTTGAGACGTAGTTACATTGAAAAGAGATCAAACGAAAAGGTTCTTGCACCATTGAAAGAATAGAGAAACGTACGAAGGAGAGAGTGGATAAACTTTGTATTAAGAACATTACGATATAGTGGATTCATGTTTGTTTATATTTGTTCATCGATTCATAAACGTTTCTATCACTATAGATGTAAGGAATGTTGTTTACCAGAAAGGATCTCTTTTTTTATATCTTTCTAAATATTTACATACATATCATACAATTTTAGTTAAATTTTAAAAAAATTTAGATGAACATAGTTTTGATTCGAACATTTTATTTTAAACGGTTGTAACTTTTTATTCAATCTTTTTGATTTTTTAAATTTAATATAACTTTTTGAGATGAATGTAAACTTTTTAAAAACTCTATATAGGCTTGTTAATAAGTCGAGTCCGAATTATGGTAGCTCGTGACCTAACGGACTGGAATGAATTAATTCGGGGTTTGACCCGATCATTAGTTGACTATCTAAGTCACGAACGAGTCGGACTAACTCAACCCATCATTTTATTTTTAAGAAAAAAATTTCTAAAATGAAAATTTTGTCGCTTTGGAAATAGCAACAAACTATAGGCCAAACTAGGCTAACTCGTGACCAACACAATACGGGCTAATATCAGGCACGGCGGCCGGGTCGTTTTTTACCTTCTAACCCTATGCAGGTTGTATAACGCATTCTGGCTTCTTTTTACTTTAAAAAATCGTTTCAAAGCGGCATGGGTATTGCCAAGGTACAATCTTCTTCGTCGACATCTCCTTGTGCTCATCTCAGAACAGCATACCACAATTGTTTTAACAGGTCTATCTGTTTGCACTTCCATAACAATTGGAAACCCATCTCAAAACTCTGAACCATCTTCCTTAAACTTTTCTAATTTGTACGTTTTATAGGTGGTATTCGGAAAAGTTCTTGAAGGGTCAGTGGGACAAAGAGGAATGCGTTTCTGAGTGGCAAAAGTACCGAACTTGCCTCTCTGTACGTATGATAGAACCTAGGTTGTCTTACATGTTACAAATTACTGTTTCTGATGCTTTGGGGTTTTTAATCAATATCAGGGTTCTGTTACAGAGACATTTGGATGATAAACACTTGAGCCGCTTCTTGGACGCTGAGCTCACTCCAGCTGATTTGGGGGGCTCAATCCACGGTGTTTCTTGATAACTTTGTGGTTATCTGAAGAACGTGTTCACTGTATGGTGATTGCTTTTGGTCATTGCAGATTTGTTGCTTTAGTTAATGTATTCGATTACTCCAATGTTTTGTTTCGAGCTTTATCGTTTGCCTATTCTGGTCTAATCGTGCAAGTTACTAATGCGGTGACAAAGGACACTGCTTATGGATTCTAAGAATGCTAATTTGAGTAAGAAAAGAAAAGGTTAACTAGGATTCGTTAGTATAATATTTGTTCTGCGAAGGTTAGAAAGTCTCATTATTCAATGGATAAAGGTAATGGAAAAACCTTTCAAAAATATAATTTCTCAAGCTTAAGGGATTGCCACACCCCCTCCCCAACAATCATCTTCCCCTTTAGTTTGTCATGATACATAGTGAAATGAAGTGTACACTAGTGATCTTTCGTCTCTCTTTCTTCTTACTTGTACTGCATTTGTGTGCCAGTTGGAACCATTTCGCCAAGTTTAATTTTCAGCTCTTACTGTTTTTCTTATCTCTTTGTTTCTTATTCATATGGTTTTTATGTAATGCTATTGCTGAATAGGATGCTTTACTATTGCATCATGGAGGATCACATTTTTGTGTACTAGAGGTACCCCTTTATTGAAACTATTTGGTGACTTTTTTTATTTTTCTTTTTCTGCTTATCTAGTTGTTCCCACTGATCTTATTATTGCATTTTCTAAACATTTAATAGAATGCCTCTAATTAACTTTGTCTAGTACTGACAGCAATGAACTAAGAATGCAAAAAAACCGGCATTCCACATAGATATCACTATTTTCCTTTAACAATTTGTTATGAATGCTGATAGGAAGTTGAAGTCTCCATTCATTTCTATTCCAGAAGTATTTTGTAGAAAATGTACCTCAAATCTATCAAAGCTGAAAAGGAAGTCAAAGCCTCCATTTGTTTGTTGATTGTTCACTAGTAGACAACGAAGGGAGTTGCTCTCCACCCACCTTCCCACCCTCAGCAAGAAGATAAAATGTACACCATTGTCACTTTATTTTTACAAGTTCGGTATGTACTGGAAACTTATGTTGTCAAAATAATCTGTCGTGTAAGTTAATCTTCTCTGAGGCTACATGTCTATGGGTTAGCAACAAAGTGAGAAGCTGTCATTTTTCAGTCTGTAACTTAATCAACAATTGTTCCCAACAATCCTTTTCAATCTTCATTTGTGGGTAAGAAGGGCACTTTCTTCTGATTATGTAGGACCCAAGGGGTGCCAGTTGCCCTCAATTTCTTACATTCACGGGGTTTGAACTTGGTGGTGAGTTAGGTTCACCTCAACCGTTGAGTTAACAGTTGGTAGTGGGAATTCCCATAATTTGTTGCTCAGGTAGCTTCGTTGAGCTAGATTACGTGGATCTTTCTTTCTTTGTCTAATGGATCCATCTTGACTTATGATAAGAACACGACAGGTTATCAATTCCATCTCATATTATGACACTGTCTGTTTGATCCATCTTGACTTATGACAAGAACACGACAGGTTATCAATTCCTTCTCATATTATGACACTGTCTGTTTGGTCTTCTTGCAACCACAACAAAGTTTGTGAATATCTGTGATCTTCATTCCAAGCACACAAGCAACGTGACTTATGTTTACATACTTTGGCTGGTTATGTGTAATCCTTTTAGGATTGTTTCTTCGTGACACAGCCATGTTAGGACTGTAATTGTGATTGGGGGCTCATTCTTGTTTCTCAAGACTTCAACGAAACTGTATTCTAGTTATAACCTCTTTCCGAGTACATGGAATCGGTCGTCTGTTTCTTATCTAATAATCTCACCAAGTTGTGGGAGACTTGTTCTCAACATGAAAAAAACTCATTTTTCTGTCATGATTGAAACTCGATGTTTTCATTATTTTATGTTCTAAGTTAAATACTATTGTACTCGAGACCAATGTACAATCATTTGCGTTTCTGCCTGTTTACTGTTGTAAACGTGGCGTGCTTTATTAAGGTAGGTAATCCTTGACAGTCAAAGGATTATACCCTTGTCCCTATCTAGACCGTATGCTACAGTAATGAGATGGATTAAAGTTTTTTTAGTCTTGGAATTGGTTATTGAACATTACTAATTAATGATTGCGGTTTCGCTGACATACTAAATTTTGAATGCAAAGTTGACTCGGCTGCAGATTCTCAGGGCAGCATGTTCATTAATATTCTAATTGTCTTCCCCGAATCATAAAAGTTAGATTGTTATGACATTTTCTTAAATCGAATTGATGCTTAATAGTGAATCTTATCGTCTTTTTTTGACCGATTTGGTACAAGTAAACTTGTATAAATGTGTTGGCAATTTTTTGGGATATTGTGATGTGGATTTATCAATAAGAAGTCACCAACTGACCTGATTTTGATCGGAGATCCAATAGTTGCTTACTTATGATAAATAGAACTGGTTCTTCCTATACTAGCATAGGGGAAGCACAAAATGTCTGACGGCGGGTGCAATTTGAGTTTCAAAGCGTTGCACTTATAGAGGTAAGATTAAAGCAGTAGATTGACTTGATAAACATCAAGTCTTCTCACTTTATAGTACAGCAAAATCTGCTTACTTGCATCCAATCCACTTTTCTTACCAAAAAAAACCCACTACCCAAGTTTCCAATGAAGACCAAATTTTTTAGGAGAATGGTACCGTTGATACTTCTTCCAATTCTACACTGTCATGACTGGAACTTCTGAGGGTAGAAAATCCGCAGCTTAGCGAATTATGCTTCCTTGTTTACTTTATCCTTACTGATGGATAGCCCAACTTGAGAGAAGAAGCTACTGAAAAAAGAAAAATTAGTGAGAAAAAGTGTACAATATTTAGGAGTGCTAGGCTGCCGGAGTTGCTACACGATTCCAAGATGCTGCACGTATTATGGAATGTTGGTCTTTTCTAACCAACTGAAAGCTTTCACCTAAATATTGGACGGCCAAGTTCTTTATCTAAATGCATAACAGTCCATTTCTCTGTACTACTGCGTAACAAACTTAAATGTGTCATATATCCGTTGGTAACTGATATTAAGACCATGACAACATTTTAGATAAGACCAAGGCTGTCTTCATCCATGAGCATAAAGATCATCCCCATTATTGTATCCAAATAATTGTCGACAACAGTAAAGAATGTTCTCCGGTGAACTTCCACTTGAGAGCTTGATCCTTGGCGTAGGATCAGTATAATGGAAGTCAAGTAGGAGTCCATCACTTTCGGTCGTTCCTTATTGAAATATTATCTATTGTTCTTGTACTTTTGCAGTTACAGCAATCATAGTCTTTAGGCGTTTGTTTCATTATATTTCTATTTTTCTGTTTTGATTTTTCATATTTCATATTTCATTTTTTTTTTCTGTTTTTGATTTCTATTTTTCTCTTAAAGAAACAAAAATCTGTTTGGTTGAGATTTGTAATAAAAAATTAAAAAAAAATTCGTTTTACCATTATGTTTCTATTTTTGTAATTATACTCTTATGTTAATAATTTTAATATAATACATTATATTTTTAAATTGACTAATTATCATTGTAGCTAAAATTAAAATATATGCAAGTTAAATATAATTTAAAAAATTACACATTAATTGTAGTCATTTTAATCAATACAATATGTCCATCATATTTTAATTAGTGAAAGCATAATAGTACTATAATTTACAAAAAGAAACATAAATCAATTAGAAATAATATAATCACTCCACATTTGTCTAGTAATTTCATCTCACTTCCAAGAAATACTTTGAAGTTGTATTGGAATGATATTATACTCTATTTGAAAACTTGCATCTTTATTTTCACTTTCCCTAATTTGTTCTTCATTTTTAGCACAACTATCAAGTAATTTATCGTTTTGTCCATACATTCTAATATAATTGTGTATAACAGATATGTGTGCATTAGGTTATATTTTTATAGGAATTTGGCATGTGTTTTCTGTTATAATTGTTGTTTATTATTCTAGTTTAGGATCTTTTTTGTATGTTTTCATTAAGTTTGATTTCCATTGTTGTTCTTGTGTGTTTAATGCTAATTGAGGGTAAGAATTGACCATTTTGTATAGGAAAGAAGAGGGAGCAACATAGAGGTTGAACAAAATATCAAAGAAGAGAAGAAAAGAAGAGTGTTTCTGTGCCCAATTCTCACGTTCGTGGGAATCATGCAATTTTCCACTGGACATGGGAATTACAGAAGAAATGAAGAGTGTTTATGACCAATTCCCATGAATGTGGGAATTGTAATTCGAAGGCAATCTGCAAGCCTTCATTAAACTTAGGGTTTTTAGGCTATTTAAATACAATTACGCCTCCATCTTCAGAGGAGGCGACACCTACTTGTAGAAACACCATCCTTAAGTGAAGAACACATTTTTGGAGCATTAAAGAAGGATTGAAGACAAGGATCATTATTAAGATTGGGCAAAATAGCACATCAACACCAAAATTCTATAATTTGGCAAAGAAGAGAAGGAGTCTTTCTATTCAATTTTCTGTCATTTTACCCTCTTACTTTCTTTGTAAAAATGGTTTATTTGATTATTGATGATGTTATGGAGACCATATTAGGCTAATTTCATTGTAGGGATTGCTTTGGAACTATTTTACTAAAACTCCTATTTTATTGAAATGAATGCAATTGTTTTTGTTGATTGATGTTCTTAATTATCATCTTGCAATAAATCGAGAGAGTGAGTGAGATGAGATTCGTGTAGGATTGTACAACGGGAGTTGGTGGCCTATAGACTAGCAATCATCACATTAATTGGATAATTAGAGGAAAGATCTCGACTAGTGAATTGATCACTCATTGGATAGTTTAATAGCTAGTTGAATCTGTAAAGTCATTGGGTAGGTTAAGAGATTGTTTAATTGATTCTTGTTAATTCAATTAGGGACAAATAGTTGCACTTTGAGAGAGGGTAATTAATAAATTTGGAAATCTAGGATGAGACATAATTCAATCAATAAAATAGGAGAGAGACAAAATAGGAAAAAAGTAATCTCTAGCATTTAGGTTCTTTAATTTAGATTTTCTACACTTGTGGTATTGTCCATTGTTTACATTAGTCTTTTATTTTTAATTTAATTTTCTAGATTATTCACTTTTAACAATTTCGTTTCTTAAACAAAGTTGTGTCTAAATTAATTTTATTAGAACTCATGTTTGAATGGAAATTGAGATATTGATGCAAGTTTTCCCTTTTGAATCAGATAGATTCATACAATGGATTTACATCTTTCATTAATGGAAATTTTTTGTAGTGAGTAATAGCTCTGGTTGCTTGTTGTTCAAGAATTTTTGTTTAGGCAGTTCATACCATCCATGCATAGTGTTTTGATCTATGATTTCAATTCTTCCATGTTTCCGCAGTAACATATTGTTCCATGTCCAAAATATGAAAGAAAGAGGTGGACAAAACCCTATACTTTTCATTACAAAACCAATAAACCTAAAAAAGATGGATTATTTTGTGAAAGAATTTTTAGGCCTATAAAAAGTGGAATTTGTGCTTGTGAAAATGGAGCACCTAACAACGTATCTTCACAGAACAAGAACTTCAAGATCGCCCCTTTCATTCTAGGGAGATGGAGGGATCGTACCATTTGAGGCTATAATTATTTTTTAAAATTTCAAATTCTCACTAAATTTGAATAATTCTAACTATTAGTAATAATTCTAAATACTAAATATTAGAATAATTCTCAATCTAAATAGAACTTAAATAGAATATACATTTTTCATGTTGTGCGACTAACATCTTTTATGCATTTTTATGAAGAAAGGGATTCGTGCATACCATCGGTATAGTTTGTACGACCACGAGAGTTATTAATAACTTGATTATTTTTAGATAATAGTAGATAGAAACAACACTCGTAAGGAGTCCTATTGAAACCAAAAAATATAGGCCTACCTGCCATCCACACCAGAATAAATGGAGCTTTCCGAAAAATGGGGGTGATTGAATTTGCACCAATGTAATGGAAACCATAAATTTGAGACACAATAGATCTTTTTTTAGTTTTTATTTTAGATAGTGAAGGGGGTTCTTCCATTCTATCCTTTCCATTCCTACTCATGAAGGATAGTGGAAAAATACTAAATATTAATTCTATATAATGGATAGAAGCCAACTTTCCTTTATGGATGTTTCGAAAAAATGATTTGAATTTGAGAATTCCATTGAATCTAAGATACAAATAGTGGGTTTATATTATGGAAGAAAAACATGTATATGTAATATTAAAATATTAATCAAACTAATTATATGGAATATTATATATATATATATATATATATATTAAATTGAATATCTAAGTACTAATTCTATATTAAATATTAATTCTATATAATGGACAGAAGCCAACTTTCCTTTGTGGATGTTTCGAAAAAATGATTTCCAATTTCTATTTATTTTGGCTAGTCTCCCACTTACAATAAACAATAAAATGCAACCGTCGAGTAAGTCGCCATGGTGAAATCGGTAGACACTCACATTTATACAAAACTTCTAGCCCGAGCACATGCAATGGAACAGTAAACAGTCAAGTGAAATCCAATACATGACAAAATTTGATCTATGGACAGCATCTCTATGGTAAAGGCTGACAAAATTCCATTGGTCGAATTTGAGAACAATCAATAAATTTTGATCCTATCTATGATACAAAAATATCAAGATAAATAATACAATCTGGCCTTTAGATTTTTTATGACCTTCAAGGAGCCGTATGAGGTGAAAATCTCATGTACAGTTCTGTAATAGTATTGGGAGCAGTGATTTTACTACCGACTATGATTATCTAATAGCTCAAGTACAGTTGATATAGTTGACGCACAATTAAAATATGATTTTTGGGGGTGGAATTTGTGGCGTCAACCTATAGGGTTTATTATTTTTTTAATTTCTTCTTTAGCAAAAGCTGTGTCTAGGTATCAATCCCTTTGGGATCGATATCTCTACTCTATGTAGCTACAAGTCACGACCCGTTCACTTGCAGTTTTTGAGCATAAAACAAGTAGATGGGTTTTACCATCAACAATAACGTAACAAACGATGACGATTTATTTTTGTTTCTTCATATCATAAGTTTGCATGTTTTTAAGTATAGGTAATCTTGCTTTTAAAACGTTAAAACATCTTTTAATAACATTTCTTAATGAAGAATGCCTATAATTAAACAATTCATTTGGATTTTGAGGTTTCCTTTGCCTCTATAATCTTGCAAATGATATTTTTCACCTTAGTATGGT
This sequence comes from Erythroxylum suave, assembly GCA_027563595.1. Taxonomy (NCBI): domain Eukaryota; kingdom Viridiplantae; phylum Streptophyta; class Magnoliopsida; order Malpighiales; family Erythroxylaceae; genus Erythroxylum; species Erythroxylum suave. Next base: position 43,012,721 of record JAOSBN010000008.1, read on the forward strand.
GAAAGAAACCCAAGCATATTAGTGTAGCCTAAATCAACCAAATAGTACTTACCTAATATATAAAGAACATAATATTAACAAAAAGATAATTAAAATAAATCATAATTACTATGCTTATTTAAAATAATATAATACCTTGTGGAGGCATACGAAATTGATTCACTAGATGTGTTACTGTTTCTAAAAGAATTCGAGAGTCATTTACAGTACCTTCCCATCCAGTCATTACATATGTAAAACACATGTCAAATGAGTAACAACACATAACATTTTAGGTTGGATTAATTGTTTTGCCCCCGTATGGTATTTTCTCATCAGTCGGAACATGTGCATCAATATGTGTATTATCTATGACTCCTATACAATCATAAAAATTAAAATATATATTAAAAATTATTAATCATGAGGAAATAATTAAAATAGTAATTAAATATATTAATGTACCTGAAAATATGGAAAGAATTTTGAATTATGTTGAATCTAAAGAGGTGTATTAGCAAAACATGGTAGAGTAATGTGTTGGGACCCGATCGGGAAACCGGACCCCAACCGAAAAACACAACGAGATTTCCATAAGAGAGACGAATCGAAAGCAATTCGAAAGCGAAGCGGAAGCGAATCAAAGGTTCGAAAGACAAAGCGA
>JAOSBN010000008.1:43013463-43031624 GCA_027563595.1 Erythroxylum suave
ATTTTATTCCGAGAATCCCTATATGGAATTTCGAAAGTAAAGAAAATTATTTCAAAGCGGTTTAATCATAAAGGAAACCTAGACCCAAACAGTGGACGTTACACTAGTTGTCTCACTATGCTCTATAGTCATCAAGAAAATTGCTACTTGTTCCTCCACAGTCATGACCTGTTGCGTTTAAGCCTCCTAAGCACTTCAACTTATCACATAGGCTCAAGAAGATTACCTTTCTCATTCTTAAGTTTTCATAAATCCTTATATGATTTCCATTCAAAAGTTCTAATATCCAATCATGACCTGGTAAAATAAAAGTTCCACATGGTTGCTTTTGTAAATGAAAATATTTGTTCTTTCTCTCAGCTAAAGAAATAATGATTACGTTCTTCTGTTCATCATCAAAATCTGATTCGAAATCCATTATCTACAATGACAACGTTAAATAATTAATAAAACATTAAATCAAAAAATTTAACCAAATGTAGACAAAATGTTCGTACAAAATATAAACTTACTATTAAGTCAAATATTCATACAAAGCACAAACTTAAAATATTCAAATTATGGAATGATGTTTAAAATAAAAGTGTCAAATTAATAAGAAATCAATATGCAATAACATGAAAATATAACTAAAGCGACATAATCCAATCCAGCTTCCTTATATCTGTCATCTTCATAAAATTTCCTATAAAGTGGAGAATCGTATAAAGCCTTTATAACTTTATGCATTGCACACCGTCAACACCCAATTCATCTAAGAAATTCGTATATTCCATCATTATGTTAGACTCTTGAGATCTATTCTCTATAGTAGATGATATTTCACTCAGTTTTTTCTGTAGTAAATCATTCTTCCTTTTTTATTGGTCACCAAGTATAAGCAAGACCTCTTTTACAACTTAGAATGTGTCTTTTTTGCCTGCTTATTTTTAGAAGATTTCTTTCTCTTAGAAGGAGAACTTATATTATTGATCTTCTTTTTCATTATATGAGTAATCTTTATCAATATCATTTCCATGTTCCTCTACTGTATTATTTAATGGAGATTTAGTTGATGGATACCAATTGCAGTATTATCTCCAAAAATATGACACAAGTCTGAAAATTCCTTATATTTTTTTCTTGAATCTATGAGTCATTTTATGCACCTATAATGATGATAAAGGAATATGAGAATAAATATTATATAATATGATACATTAATAAATCAAAGACATATTTTATCTTAAATAGATTTTCCCAACATTCATTTGTAGCATTAACTTTACCAGCAATTGATTGGTAATCAATTCCTGTTTCTTTGAGTAAGTTCTTGAAATTCTTCAATGTAGCCCTTAATCCATTATACTTATTCTTCAATTGAATATCAGTATACTCCTTATTGAATTTTATTTGAAGCCCTACCTTAATATTCTTCCAACTAGATTTGGAAAATGTTGTAGTTGTTCAATTTCCCTTCTTCACTTCTTTAACCATCAAGGAGATTAAATACATCTCTATGGTATCATTCCATACTCCATCTTTTTCATTTATTTCCACACAATCATTAGAATCGTTCATATTGTTCAAACCTTCCATCATTAAATGTAATCACATATAAGTGATATCAATCACAACAATTTCTATAGAGTTATTAAATGCTAAACATGGTTCAAAATAAACATGGAAAAAATACAACAATTTACGCAAAATATTAAATACTAAATATAATTCAAAACAAATATGAGACAACTATATTAAATGCTAAATTGCATACAAGCGCGTAGAAATGATATTATAAAAATAATGGGGTAAAATTGATTATATAACATAAAAATAAAGGTGTAAGTTATGCATAGAACGATTATCTTTCTACACATAAAATAGATACACTCTAAACTAAATAAAGAAGTAAAAACAAACATGGAACGTAATTAATTTTTGTCAGAATATTGCATTATAAATTGGGGTAAGCTTCAAAATCTCTACTCCCAACTAACACCTAAGCTTCTTGCTTTTGTTCATGAATGTAGATGTACTTAGGGGTCAAGTGGACAAAAGTAAAGCATTTTGAAATTAACAATATGATGTTTTGAAATGGTGAATGCCCCAACTAAAGTATTTACATATTAAATAGCAAAGAAAAATTGCAATATAGAATAGTCGACATAATCTAAAAGAGAAGCATTTATTGCAAGTTCAAGATGGTCACGATCTTTGCATCCCTTGCTTACTCATTCTAATCATTATTCATGATGCCTCATTTAATCTATTTGCTATCTCATATAAATTGGCAATAACAAGATATTACTCCTTTTTGTATATGTTCGGATCGGAATCTAACCTCTCAAAAAGGGACTCTATCATTGAAAAATCTAATCTAACTCCATAAAACTCATCATTTGGAAGTGAACTTCATCTAGGAAAACACACCCTTCTTGCATTTCCCTATACAAAGCATCCGCCTTCTCAAATTCCCACAGTTTCCCATAAGCATTTAAGGCCAAAGTAGTCAAATCGGAGTTAGGGAAATATCCAGCTCCTCTCAACTTCTCAAAAACCTCAATGGCATTTGCATGTTTTTTGTTACAAAAGAAAAGATTAATCATGCATCCTAAGACAGATATCGTCTCTGACATCAAAAGCCTGAAGAAAAACCCAAGTGGCTTCCTCTATCTGACCAGCCTTGGGAAAAATTCTAATAGCAGTCTCCCTATTAATATTGAATGGACGTTTGAGCTGGTGAAGCAAACGCTTAGCATGACTAACCAAGCCTGCCCTCTCATAAGCAACAATCACGTCTGATATAAAACTTCATCAATCTCGACCCCTGAAATTCTTAACTTTTGAAATATCATTACTTAAAAGAGGGAATTAAACGAGGGTAATAATGCATGGAATGACTGTCTTTCTGAGTACCCACCAAATTATTTTGCTAACCCATTCATGGCTAAATATGGGTGGATCAACAACGAAGAAGCTAACACCTTTGTAGTTCTAAAGCTATCCCTGAGCATTGTCTGGTGAGAAACACAAGAAGGGCCTCTCGTGTGAAACAAAATAGTGTTGATGAATTAATTAATTAATTAATTTTAATTATGCTTTAGAAACATGTGCATGTTACTGTATCATAACTTTCACTTCTCTTGCGTGAGTACAAAGAAGAGAAGGTGATGGATGTGTTTATGTTTTAATGCAAATAACAACAATATTTGTCAAGAAACATGTTAGAAACATACAAAAGTAGATACGAAAATAAACCTGGAAATCGCAGACAGCAGAAATCTTAGACTGCAGAAAATGTAGAAGATAGGAGAAGATGCAGAGACAGAGAAGGTGATGAAGATGATAGATTTTTTGTTGATTTCTATGTGTGGAGACCTTTTAACTCAAGTGATAGAAATAGCTCAAAAGCAAACTCAAGCAACGAAAAAAATAATAAACAGGTATAACTGGAGAAATAGTAGAAGAGGCTCAAGACGTGGACGATAATACAGTTGGCGTAGGGAAACTTGTTTTTGGGAAATATAAAAACCTATTTTAAAAATACATGAAAAAGTCTTTTTTGCGTTTTAAAAGAACTGTTGCCATTTTATTTTTAACAAAAAAAAAAGAAAACAACTTCAACCAAATAAGTTTTTGGTGATTGTTTTATTTTTTATGAAAACAACAACAACAAACCAAAAAAAAAAAGAGGGAACCAAACACCCCCTTAGTTGATAACCAAATTATATCTTAAATTTGATTTGTAAGATATTTAATAACCAAACTATATCTCAATTTTGATTCGTAAGACCTTAGACAAGATAGTTAAATCGAACCAAATAAACATATTAGTTCTGAATTTCTAACGAAACAAAATTCTAGGTATTGCATCTATAGAAACTAATGAAAAATGATTGTGAAAGAAGAAAATTTAACAAAATTAGTTATAAGAAATAAGGCATTAAATAAACAATATAACAAATCCTTATATAATACTATTACTTGTCTCAAAATTTTATAATTAATTTACATAATATGATCAAATTTAGGAATATCAGATGGGAATTTATTAATTTTTTAATTTTAAAATCATTTTGATAGTTTCTAAATTCTATATCATTAAAACATTAGTTTCTAAAAAGAATTCAAATGAAATAATGAAAAAAATCTATATTTAAGAGTCAAGCATTCAAAACTTTAATCTAAGTTTAATGAATCCTACATTTTCAATTGTAAATTTGAAAAGCATGAAACCTTATACGAAGACTTTGATATAAACGTCCCAACTTTAAGTTTAAAGCATATGCCTAAATTATAGTTAAGTTATGCTTTTTCATTAACGAAGGTTTCTTTTGTTCACTAATGTTTCCAAATTATGTGTTTTAAGGTAAAAAAATTAATATGGTATTCAAAGAAGTAAGTAAGAAACTAAGAATAGAGATTGTTCAAAATGGAGTCTAGTGAGAGAAAATATGGCTACTCTCTACGATTTCAAGTTGTATTCTCTTTTTTTGTGCCTCTAATATAATGGATCCTTTGAAGAATTATGTGTTCAACTTGTAGGTATTCTAGTCTTCTATTTTGGTTCCCTTGCTTTCATTTTGACTCCAAATCTACTTCCTTCTACTTCTTTTGGTTGCTTTACATTTTAATCACTTCTCATGCTCTATCCTTCTTCACTCACAAGCTTACTTTGTTTGATCTCCTAAGCCATTTCTCCTATTGTTAAGGTTTAATGAAATTATTTGATGTCAGCTAGTTGAAGATTTTAAAGGCAGTTTGATCTTTTCTCTTTTTAATCTTCTCCAACCTTTATTTTTTTAAAACTATGCTAATTCGAAACCTTTTCTCCTAATCTTTTTTTTTTCCTTTTTTCTTGCTGTATGGCCTTTGAACCTGTAGATCTTAGATAGTCTACCTTACTTAGAGGACATGTTCCTTCTTGCCTTCTTTCCCTCAAGTTGCTACTGCTACTAGCACTTCAGGTAAGGCTTCCCCTTTTACTTCGTAACTAAACTCTTCTTCTTTGGCCAATGGAACTTTAGATTATCTTACTGCAACTACTTATGGTTATAGTTTACTCTCTAATTCTCCTGTTGGCCCCACTAAAAGAATTTGGTGTCAGCTTATAAGAGACTCATCTCCCATTTTGAATCTCTATTATTTTCCTCCTTTTTGTAAGGAAGGCCAAACCTTTGCTCAATCTGTTAAGTAATTGTTAATGCAATGGGATGTTAAACGGAATTCTTGTCTTGATTGTTTTTTCTTTAATATAAGGCTTCCCTTTTCAATAATGCTAGCATAGACTGACTTTCGCTGGAGAAAAATAGGCTTAGTTAAAAATATAATCAATCCATAAGGGCTTTTCAACTTTAAATTTGGTTCATTGGAAGAGGCATAGAAGGTATAAGAGGCTGGCCTTTGACATATGAATGATAAGACAATATTTTTGCAAAGATGGCCCCCTAGTGCTAAGCTAAATTAAGTGAAGCTTAATCGTGTTCCTTTTTAGATCAATATTTATAATATTCCTTTTAGATATTGGTCCATAACTAGTTTATTAGCCATTTGTTGTGTATGGGTGAATATACAGCTTCTATGAAAAGAATAAGATTTTTTAGACTATGTATGCAAGTTGATATTTCTTAAGAGTTACTAGATGTAATCCCTATTATGCATTTAAGTGAACATAAAGTATTGGTGGAGGATACAGTGCAAGTCACTTATCATTGGAAGCTAACCACTACTCACCAAAGGAAAGAATGGAGGAGGATAGGAAGGATTTTACTTAAGAGAGGCTATAATGAATTATTGGGAATGGAACTTAAAAGCTTCAACTTGAATCATGGGACAATTAAGAAAGAGCTAGCCACTTCATATAATTCTAAGGACTAAGTTATTGACATTATTGGTGATTCAATTCTTATATGGGATATTGTTATCCCTTTTTGATCTAAAATTTAATGACCATCTGGTGACTAATAATCCTAATGCTTCCAATTTTGATAATTCCAAATTGATTCCATTAGAAAAGGAATTCACCCCAAATCGAAGTCTAACAGTTTTTGACTCTACAACTCCTAAACTAAATACATAAAGTCATTCTACTTTAGGCAATAAATGGAGATGGACTCAGTTGGAACTTTTACATTTAATGTTTTCACACCCTTTATTAGATGAAGATTTGGAAGGAAGGCTAAGAACAAGGGCGACCTTAAGGGTTTTCTTAACTCCCCTAGCCCTCTTAAATGTTCATCTTAACTTGGAATCTAAAAGGGATTAATAACTCCAATAAGTAACTTGTTGTAACTGACTATCTTTCTTCTACTAAACCTATGATTTTTGGTCTTTTGAAAACCAATTAAGGATGCTCAATACAAGGAGCTTTAGTTTATCAAGAAAGGATCAAAAAGTTATTATAAATTATTATGTCCATCATAAAAGAAGAAATCTTGTTATTCATAATCTGAATACAATAGAAGTTTTTTCACATTATTATTAATAAATAGGTTATTTGGCTATTCACTACTTATCCTTCATTTATAATTTTAATCTTTGATTATAGAGAACTAATCTCTAGAATGATCATGTAAGTAAAGGTGCCAGTATGTTTATTCTTTGAATTTTTCTTAAACACTTTAATATAGTCTTTTTCCTATTGAATCTGAAGGTGAAAATTGCTCTAAAATTCCTTACGATGACCTCAAATCATGATTGGATAATATGGAAGTGACTGATAAAAATTATAAGGGAAATAGTTCACACATAGTAATAAATAACAAGGAAATCAATTTATGAGCAAAAAATGTGATATGGTATTTATTAACCAACAATAGTTGATTCAATTTCCTAGGAATTTGGCCAAATTTAACAACGACTTATGCTTTGGTTAGTCACTTATTGATAGTGCTAACATTAATGCTTCTTGTAAGTTTATAAACTATCTTATTAATGTGGAGGGATTCTATGACGCGATAAAGGAAGAAATAATACAAATGCTTTGGGAATCTTTAGTTTTTCAAATCATGACTTAAAGCATTACATTTGAAACTTGTAAGGAATAAATGCTTAGACATAATTGAAACTAAGAATAAACTTGTTGAAGCTCAAAGTTAACTCTACATGGACTTAGAAAATTTATCTAATATTAAGGATTAGAAACTTTCTTTATGCAATTATATAAGTCACAAGATGATAGGACTTTTCTCCTTAGACAGAAATCTAGAGTTTAATGGTTGAAGAATGATGATAAAAGATTTTCCTGCTTCTTTAAAGCTATTATTGTTAGAAGGATCTCCAATAAAATATTTTGCTTATACAAGTAAGGAGAGGAAAAAGGTGAAGGGACAAATGGAATTGAAAGAGCTAACCTATAATTACTTCTAAGAAGTCCACAATTATTATTTTTTTTGCATCTTATATTACCACAATCCCATCTCTTAAAGCTTTTATCTCAAAGACTATAAATGAAAATCAGACAATGCCAGTTGGAATTCAAGAGATTAAGGATAACAATTTTAGTTTTAATCCTAATAAGGGTATAGGTTTTGATGAGATTAAACACTTACTTCTTTGAAGTCCTAGCATCTCATTAAACATCAATTCTATCAAGTTACATAAGAATTAGATCAGGTAAGCTTCTTAAGTAATTTAACAAAAACTCCATTTATTTAGTCCCCAAGTCCCATAATCCAAGTTCACTCAAGGAGTTTATACCTATTTCATATTGTAACAATCTTTACAAAACCAACTCTAAAATCATTGGTATAAGGTTCAATGTTATCATTGATTCCCCGATTTGTAAATCATAAGAGGCATTTATTAAAGGTAGAGACATTAAAACAACATTCTTTTCCTTTAGGAACTCTTTAAAGGATACCAAAGCAAAGTTAACAAATGTGCAAAGCAAAGAATTTTTAATATAAAGTCCTCTCATTCTTTCAAATAAAGTTTTGGCAAACATTATGGGATGTTTAATTCTTAATTGCAAGATTGAGCATTTTAAGATGTTAAAATCTTGTTTTTTAAGTAATTGGTTAACTTATATAGGTTAATGATCGACCAATATATGTTAAAGTTGTTAAATTTGAAAATACCCTGAGTTTGCTACAACATTGTTTAATGCACTGATAGATTAATGTGCCATGTTGGTCGATCAATATGCCCACTGGTTGACTATTATGCTATACTAGTTAATTAGTGTTCCATATATAGCCATTTTGATGACTAGTTCTTGTCTCAAACTACTATTAATGGTCCTAAAACAATATATATATATTTCAAAGTGTATTTTTTAATCATTTGAGCATCATTGTGTATTTATACAAGTGAGCCATTTTGGAGTTATCAAGGAAGAAAGTGAAGAACTTTGAGTTGTAATATTTCCGTCCTTATTTACATTGATTATTGTTAATTAAGTTCATTAGTGAGACGTTGAAATTTTTAACACCTAATTCAACCCCCTTTTTAGAGGACAATTAAGGACTAATAAGAGTGACTAATATGATTGCCAATGGTAATAGTAAATGGAGCAGATCTTAGTTAAAATAGTTCATAAATTACAATCAAGTTATTGCAATTGTGACTCCCAATAGTAAGAAGATGCATATAGTGAAGTAGAATATATTTAAAGATAAGCATTCAAACTTACATAAGGGTTTGACGATGATAAAAGTGAACATTACGAATTTTGAAAAAGGACTTATTTTTGTATATAATGGTAACTCTAATGATATCTTATTGTAGCATATAAACTTGTAGGCGTTGGCCCATAAGAACTCAAACTTGCATTGTTTCCATTAGTTATGTAACACCCCACTGCCATAAGGAACATACCCAACATCTAGAAGACATTAAAAAACATATCCTATGAAAGTGGCGTGTTAGAGTAATCAAATTCACTTAATATAACATCATACATATAACACAAATATTCAAAAGATCAACTCCTCATTTCATTCACAAACATATTTACACTGTAGCATTTCACTACATAATTTGTATATACAGTATCAAAAGGATAAGAGATTTTATTACTCTTTACAACATATTCTACATGAAATGAGGAACTAAACAAAAGCATTATATCCAAACTCCTCAGTATCAGCTGACCAGAACTTTGAGTCATTCTTGATTCCAAAACACAAATACTATACTTCTTCTAGAATTTCTTAGAAACTAGGTCTCTCTATAATATCTGAAAAAAACATTTGCAATTTTAATGAGTATTGTGAACTTAGTGAGTGAACCATTCTTGATGTGCACAATCATATCAAACACAATAACGATTCACATTCCAATTCACAGACAAATCATATCATTTAATATTGAACATCACTTCTCATTTCATCATATTTCAACAAATACAATTTGTGTACACTGTTTCATATTTCTATTTCAGAATAGTGCAAATAATTCATTTCAATCATTCATATAATACATATCAATTTGTATATGCAAATGCACATGTGACTCCAATTTCATTTTTACTTTGTTGTGACTGAGCACCTTTTTACTATTCCATATCTATTATGGATACCAAGCTCTTTGGTAACTATCCCGTACCTATTGTAGATACCGAGCTCATTAATAACTGAGCCTGTGGCTCTTTATACCCATTTTTAAGCTTTAAACTCTTTTTCACTGGTCACTCTAGTCACAAGTCTTTTGTCTAATCATGTATATCAATGTAATGAAATGCATTATTTCACAAAATATGCTATCAATCTCTTCCATCCATGATGCATAGTCATTTTCACATATTTATCGGATTTAAGTTCGACATTTAACATTTAGTTGAGTACACATATTTTTCCCGATTCACATTCAATTAGGGAATACTCCCAATACAATCTCAATTATCAAACTGCTTGGACCATAAATGTTCACAATTATCTCAATCACATCAATAACAGTTCAATGACTGAATATTTAAATAGAAACAGATCAATCCTAGTGAGAAACATCTAGGTTGACTTATAGTACGCTCCAGGTAAGCTATTGGCTTGATGAACTGGCAATGTTTGGATGTTGGCGTTCAACTTAATCGTCTTAAATCATGTAATACACACATTTTATACATTACTAAGTTGCTTAATCATATAAGTAGTCAATCATACACATGTATATTTGTCATGTTCAATGCATGCTTAATTTGAATTTCTTGAGTATGTATCCTCAATCACTAGTCTTGATCATTCAAACATTATCAGTTGGATATAACTAGTTTGCACTTAGGCTTATACCTTCAGTAAAACTTGATTATTCTAAGTTCATCAATATACATTCACCAATCTTTTTATAGCATTATAAAATCGCACAATATCTCAATTCTCATTCATTCATACCTAATACACCTTACTCATATCCTTAAGATCACGTTTATATTCCTAAGAACACTTTTATTCCATTAATAACTCTAAATTTCCAGATTCTATATATATTGATATCAATAATCCATTCCTTTATCATAACATCAATCATCAGCTGAAACATATCAAATCTTTAACCAATTAATCAAGCATCAATCTAGGTTCATTTCAAGCCTCAATTATGTCTAAATGCATCAAAGTAAAGTAACTTATCATTAGTTGATTCAACAATCACCTAAAAGAGAACAACTCACGTCTAATGCCTTTCCCATGATTGTGGGAAGTTATGCCATCTGAAAACTCCATCATCCTTTCCCTTAAATTTTTTTTTTCAGATTTTAACTCTTTCTTACCAAATTCGAAACATCTTATGTATAGTTCATCATTTCTACTTTAATTCCTCATCAAATTCACCTCAATTCCAACTTAAAATATCTATAAAACCATACATAAACTATTGATTATCATTTACACAAAAACATAATACAAACATATTCATTTCTTCATCAACGTTCCAGCACACTTTATACACCATTAACACCATCAATCTATCCCTAAAGTATTGCCATATACTTTTCTATTAAAACAAACCATAAAGCTTAATATATTACTTACTTTCTTAACTCAAAAGCTCTTCAAATCATCAAGTAACGTAGGTCCTCCAAGTTTACATGATCATCACCATTTTAAGGAGGAAAAGGTTAGGTTTTCATCATCAAAGTGAAGAAAATGAAATATTTGAAGTGGTTTCATCATCAAAGCGAAGACAATGAAATATTTGAAGTGGCAAAGTGAAGGATGGTGGCAAAACTCAACGTTGAGGGTTGGGTTGTGAGAGTATCTTGAGTGAAAAAGAAAGAAGAAGAAAAGAGCTTGTAGCAAAAAGCAAAGTGAAAGATGGTCTTTCAAGTGTATATATAACGTGTGGTTTAATTACATGGTGAGTGTTATGACACTTGTCATGACACTTACCACATAAAGAACCATGCTACTTATTTTTTTACTTAAACTACCAATGTCACTCAATCTCTAATGCCACATGTAACTTATTTCTATTGCCATTTTGTCAACTTGTCTTGCCACTCGACATTTTTCCTAGTCCAAAAATACACATAAATTTATAAATCTCCCAATTGTAACAAATAAATTCTAAATTAATAATTCGAGTCCAACAAATCAAAATTCAAGACATGACAATTCACAATTCACATCATAATTATTTAAAACCTTTTATATCCCAAAATATGTCAATTGAGTGCATATACAGTCTTTGGAATGTTTATAGAATCATAATTCATGTGTATATGTTCATGTTATGCATGTGAATGTAATGCACCTCATAATTTCTCAATGTTATTTCTCATGTACAATGGTTTAGGATCCTAAGTCCTAACCCTTAATATGGAAAACGGGATATTACTTGTCAGATCCTATGGAGACCAAGTCTTTACTAGGGAAAAATGGAACTTCCTGTAATGATAGAGTTATATCTCATGTAAATAACAAAGTTAATTAGATTTGTATCATATGTATACCTCCTGCACATAATGTCATAGTTATCATAATTTTATTATATGCTATCAAAGGTGACATTACAGTTCAAATAAGAGAAATTGTAGATTTAGAAATATATTTTGGATGGTGTCATATTTGCTAGAAAATTAAGCCCATCTTTCCAATTATAAGTCATTGAAGCAGCAACAAACCTATTACTATGACATGTTTTGTATAAACCTAAAATGTTGGTCCAAACACTAAAATGATTGACAAAACTAATTAAGTTTAACGTCAGATAGATGCCATAAAAAATTTTAAAATCTCAATTACTAGTGGATTTCATAGTTTAATGTTGGTGTGTTGTCATTGACACCCTAAAGTCTAACTTATACTCCAAAAAATATATTTAGTAGTAAAAGTAAGGATCTTCCCATAGAGATTACCTAGCCTAGTTTTATATTTTGTAAACAAGAGTTGAGGGGATTTAATTAAAAAAATTTTAAAATATAAATAAAAACATTTAAATTATAATATAAAAATAATAAAAATAAAATTTAATCTAAGTCCACATCTACCATCGAAATTTTATAACGATCATTAATATAATTATATATCAACTTATACTTGAAATATTCACCATTGGAACTATTTCCATCTCCTTTTAGTCATGGTGAATTAGAAAACAAGTGAACTAGTTAATCCTAATTACTTGACAACCTAAGTTAAGCACTAAAGGTTTAGTTTATTGATAACTTTAAGAAATGCTAAACTAAATAACATAAGAACAAGAAGTTATATTTAATTTAGTAAAGGATCTAATAATTTCTAATTCTGAAATTCATTAGATCCTAGTCGCTTCACATATTATAGTGATTAAAAGTTAAAGATTTAATATCTAATCTAGTAATATATTATAACAAATATTAAACTAGCATGGTAAGGTTAAAGGTAAGAACTTTTTCTAATAAAGAAGGCTAAAACTAAAGAAATTAGTAGACCACTTGAAATATGTATAATGTAACCAAGTAATTGGAATTCTATAACCTACATTAAACATTTCAATACTAAGCAATCTATTTATTCGATCAATCACCTCATCAAAAACATAGATTATTACTATTATAATGTCTCAAAAAATTCTTTTAGTAAATATGATAAATTCAAATGTTAACATGCATGTCTAATGTTCAAACATAACCCCCAATTTACGTTCATCAAAAGTACCATTTTGTCCACCAGGTACACCGTACGTACACTCATCTTATTCCTCTTCTCATAAAACCATTTAACTACTTTGATTTAAATGCCCTACTAACTCCTAAAGTTAGATAAGATACTCCATTTTAGGCTTAGGGTCATATGATGGGTTCTAATGAAAGAAACAGAGATATTTAATTAGGCAATTTAGGTTGATGAGTTAAATTAAATATGACCTTTATGATTTTCATACATGCATATATTAATTTAATCTTAAACCAATTCAAATCATGTTTTAGAGATACATCCACATGAAAGATCATCACTGTTGTGTGATTTTACTACTAAAGTTTTCTTTATCACAATATATTACTTACATCCTAATGCAAGTGCACCTAACATTTGTTAGCAATATATAAGTAAATAGAGTATTTATCTCACAAGGAAGTAGTAAAAATTTAGTAAACTCTCCAACTAATTACCTGGTTAAATAAAATAAAAGGATTTGTTTTAGTAATGAAAAATTAAATTGAAAACTAAAACTAAACCTAAACCTAAACCTAGGTAGAGTAAAAATTATTAGAGAAAGAACAAAGTACATAATTAATTGAAGAAAATATATATGAATGTCTTCTATAAAAGAATTCCCCATAATATCATATTTTTATTCATATTTCAATTTATTAAGAAGGTTTTATAATTTAATCTAGTAAAATTTCCTAAAATATGAAACTTCACTCTGTCCAGCTATAACTACCTGTATTTGAGTTGATTAACCCATATCTATAACAAGTTAAAACCCAAAAAGTATTATTTTCTATAAATTTATATGAAAGATTTAACCTTGATACAAAAGAGAAGAAATATTTCTATCTCTAACACCCTATTTAACTCCTAATATCTAACTTATGGTTCACTCATAAATAGGTTTTCTTGAATTTCCTATAAGTGAATTTATATCATATTTAATCATTAGTATAATTAAATCTACATTACGCATATCTAAAGACATTTCCTAAAATAAGTCTTACTTTATCAATAAAATTGAATTAATTTGTTAAAGAGAAATACTAAATTTCCCTCCTATATGAAAATATGAAATAATCAGCCACTTGTCATGTTTAAAGAAACAAAAATGACAAAAGAAACAAATAAAATAAAAGGTAGAAGAGTTGTAGAGTTGATGTTAATATTCTAATGTAAGCTTTAAGTTGTTCGTATGATTATGATCTTCCTTTCCGTTAAAAATAATTGCTTCATGCTTTTATAAGGTGATCCTCTCTTCCTTGGTGGCTAACACTAAACCTTTTTCTTTTTGTTTCTCAAAATTCTCAAAATACAAAAGTTGTATACCTCTTTCCTAATTTTCAGCAACCACTTGAAATTAGGACCACTTGAATCATCTTAATCAGAGCTCGAAGGAGAAAGTTATTACCAAATTACAAAACAGTATCGCAATTATGATTTTGAACTTTCTGGAGAGGTTCATGATATACCTATATCTTAGGCCACATATTTTTCCATAATTTTCTAGATATGAACCCGCTAAGATATATATGTGCATTGGGTTATATTGCTCTTTAAAAATTCTCTCCTTTGTATGATCTCCTTCTGAGTCATGTCTTCATCTTTAAATATCAAATGAAATGGGCTGGCATACAATCATGTGCTAGGCCATATTAAGTTAGGAATTGTGTTTTCTTTATTTTTTCTATTTAAATAATTTCCAATTCTTAATAAAGATCACCCTAAGGAAAAATATTCAATAATTACCTGAAAAATAATAAAAATCAATCGAACTAAGATAATTTTTGCATGAAAATATAAAAAAATAAAGAAAATATGTTTTTTTTTGTGCATATTAAATACTCTCACACTTAAGTTTTTGATTGTCCTCAATTAATCTCAAAAGACATCATTTTAGGTAAATTATATTTTTGGAAAGCTTAACAATTCAATTTAAGTAGTTAATTATCACCATTATCAGTCCAATAATCTTTTTCATCAATCACATAGATCATTGCACCAACTAATTATAATCACACCAACTTGTAATTCAATCTCAACCTAATTAAACAATCTTTCAAATTCAACTCAACTTAAGCAAATTCACTTCAAATATAAAGTGGACACCAAAGGAGTAAAAAGTATAAGTTGATAAGTATTTAACAAGGCATAATCAAAACCGTTCAAAGCAATTTTATTTTAATTTTATATCTTTGCTTTTTATATATTACAATGACAATGATTGGCTTAGATGAAACATCATCTAAACCATTTCATATGAGTGTAAACACCTTGTTATAAATTTATCTTGTCACTTGGTCTGTTTAAAATTTTAATTAGCTACTACCACTTCTTATAGCTTTGACCTATTACTTGGATTAATATTGATATCCATAAAGTAGAATTTACTAATGCTCAAATTTATTCAATTTTTTTCACATAATTCAAAATCAATATAAGTTAACCGTTCATTTAAGAGCTCAAACTCAAAACTCAAATATGTAAAAATCATACATTCAACTCATCATTTAATCTAAGCATCCTTCTTAAGATTATTCAATAAAGTCTCAATTAAACTACTTATCATTGATCATATCTATTAAACTAATGCAATTAACTCATCCATAAATAAATTAACACTTAAGGAAATCACTTCCCCCATACTTAATTTGTTTATTGTACTTTGTTCAAAACCTTAAGACCCATCAAGAATTCACTTAAACTCAAGTATGACATGAAACTAAAATAAAAGATAAAAAAATTTAGAATTAAAAGACCTACGCCTTAACATATAAAAGCTCTATAAAGTAGAGGTATATATATAAAAAAACCCTTTTGTCATTACGAATTTGTATATACAAAAAAAAACCATCAAAAATTGGACATACAAAATTCATATGTATATATATAGCTAATGTATTTCATAATAAGCCATAGAGTGAGTCCACCATTTACTTAATAAAGGATAAAAGCTTGAACCCAAACATCTTTTATTAACTCTCGAAATCATCCCCTAAAGATGAGAAATTTATAACAAAGGTAGTCCATTTTATATTAGTTTGTATATGTGTTTTTTAAGCAATAAGTGGGTTGCTAAAATAAAATGCTCTGTTAAAATTAGGCGAATGGCTGATATAGTGTGGTTAAGCTTCATTTTGTAGCTCCATGTTGAATTCAAGTCCATTTGAAAATGTTAAAATTTCACCTTTGTTAACCTTTTGACAAAAAATTTGATGTGGGAGGGGTTATGGTGATATAAATGATAGCTATGAGTTTTGCCATATTAAAATGTAAGATGTTATTTCTAAATGAGACAAAAAAAAAAAATTAAAGTAGGGTTATTCTAAAATGGTACAAGTCAAGAATATCAAAGCATAAAGGGTGATTATGGAATAGGACAACCAAGAACATTGAAACATTGGAGGTTATTCTAGAATGGGACAAATCGAAAAGCATGCGTGTGTTTTACCCTTTTTTTGGACATTTAAATAATTTTATTAAGATCAAATGTTGATTTCCAAAAGTTGGCCAAGTTATGGTTGGAACAAGACTAACATATGTATCAAAAGTAAAAATTGAAAACGATCCCTCCCTTTATGGGTTTAGGGAGCTCTCTAAAATTTAAGAAAGTGAATAAATTATTCCATGTTAGAGATCTATTATAAACCATCAAATTTATCCAACCTCTTACACTTTAGGGTCTTTGCTAAGTCTTATCCACATCCACTTCTAGGCGTATGTTGGCATAACCATCTCTTCTAAATGTAGTAGTGTTTTCATCAACAAAAATAGGTCTTCTTAGGGAGCTAGTTAAGTAACTCAAGCCTATAGTTGAATCAATATTTCAAAGATATATTATGAATATTAACCCAAATGGGAATATGCTTTAAGGCCCCCAAATTTGTAGAAAGATCAGTTTTCCATTGATATGATAATTAAGGTCTTGACTCCAAAATCATCATGTTTACTTCACAATTAAACTTCAATAGAAAGACATCTTCTTTATTGATATAAGTGTTGTTTACGCAAGCTTGCATTTGTAGAAGAAAATGTTGTTTGCCCAAGCTTGCAATTGTAGAAGAAATTATCTTTGATATATAAAATAGCTAATACGAGTGGTTGACCAGCAAGATCACCAACTTTAAAGGTCTCTATTGAGGTGGAGAACATATTACGACCATTTTTAAAGGTTGCAGGGTATGCATGTCAATGGGTTAGGCCAAGGTCGGGTTGCTCCTAACCTGACTTGGTTTGACCCTTAGTTAGATGGCCTGCAAGCTGGCTCATGGCTGGATGGGGCACGGGCGGGCCGACCAATCCTTATTCTTTTTAAATTAGAAAACAACATATTTTTTGTTTTTTTGGTCGGGCCACAGGTTGGGCCAATCTCTGCCTGTGGCCCGGTGGAGACAAACCATTTTGGCCTGTGACCTGGCTAACCCAAACTGGGCTAAAATTGACATCCGTATTGAAGGGATAAGCTTAAGCTTCTCTAGTGGAGAGGAATATTCAATAACTTGGCACCAAGTCTTCTTGTAAATATTTAAGATTAGGGAGGCTATTTCTTAAGGAGAAAAAGATGGACATGAGCTATAATTGAAGCCAAAGAAAATGTAGTCTTAAGAGCAAAAACTAGAGAGAGAGTAAAGGGAGAGAAAGAATATTGACAGGGATGAGCAATGAAAGCTAATAAGAACCAAACATTGACTTAAGCTACAAAGAGGAAGCATTAAGAAGGGATCAGATGGATTGATAAGGTTGAAGTCAACTGCTGAAAGATTCTGGATATCCATTAAAGGACACTAGATGTAATAGCCCATCCCTACACTTAATGATTAATTGTTAGATTGAGTCGTATCATTTGAGAATATATGAAGAGCATTCTATATGCATGCATTATATTTGCATACACACATGAATCATGAGTTAGACACATTGCAAAGATAGTATATGCATTCAATTGACATATCCCGGGGTAAGTAACATTTTTAGTGATTATAATGCAACTGTGTGTTGGTTATGTCTTGGATCTTATTTGATGATTAGACTTAGTGAATTGGGAATTTATTTAGATGATTGAGTAATTGATAAAGTGGTGTGAGCACCTAAATGTGGGAAAAATGTTAA
>JAOSBN010000008.1:43040217-43067903 GCA_027563595.1 Erythroxylum suave
TTTAGATGATTGAGTAATTGATAAAGTGGTGTGAGCACCTAAATGTGGGAAAAATGTTAAAGAGTAAGACAAAAATGTTATATGGACATTTGGATAGATTAAGCCTATGAAATGGTAACACGCGGCATGGGGAATGAGTCACACGTGGCTTAGCTAATTGAATGAGTGCCGCGTGGCTTAGCTAATTGGATGACAAATGGCATGAGTACAGGAGTGACAAGTGGCGTAGAAAACCCAATGACAATTGGACCAAATATTAGGTGACAATTGGAAGCATAAGAAGAAGATACATGGTATAGCTCTTCATTTGACGAGTGTCCCACCTATTCACCACACCTTTGTGCCCACGACTTTTGCACTAGAAGGATCATCTTCCTTTGTGTTTTTGATCTTATGTTTTCTCTTTCAACCCCTCACCACCGACCCTCTCACACAACCTCCCAAAACCTTGAGTTTTGTAAACGTTAATAGCCTACATCTTGTGATTGGAAATCCTTTGTCTTCCATCTTATTCTTGGAGTATATTTGAAAGCTTGAGAAGTTTGATTAGCCTGAAAATTAAGGAGACCTTGGTTGAACAAGTAAGTGATTGATTGCCCTACTATGTTATATGTTAGCATAACAATGAGTGATTGGGGATGAATTGTTTATAAGGTTGATTATGAAGTATGGTAGAATAGGTTAACGAGAGTGTTTTCAGTGAACATGTATCCATATTTTGACAATATCTTGACCTGCAGATATCCAAATGGGATGATTTTTATTTAGACTAAACTAGAGACATACGGCTACAATTTTCATGGAGGAGTCGAATTTTAGTTCTATACTAAAGGTCTTGAAATTTGGCTGGAAGTTGAGAACTGTATGCTCTCGAGATATGAGAACAGTCTGTAGTATTTTGGATATAACTTACAAAATACTAAACCAAACCGCATGAATACTGAGCCAAACCTTGGGAAGGATTTTTTGACTTTCTTTTTTTTTATACCAAACTCTTGTTTTAGCTTCTCTAATAACCAGTGTACTTGTCTATCTTACTAGTGGCAATCAACTCTAGAATCCTATCACTCACATTCCTTTCTTTTTTGAAATGTGGCGATTCATATCCTTTGTTTACGTTTTTACGTTCAATTTTTTTAGTAAACCTAATTTTGATAGAATAGTCTTTGATCCCATCATATTGATATTGAATCTCACTAATATTATTGGTGAGAGAGTTGCAAGTGCTACTGCAATAGTAAGGCAAATTTTGGAGGAAAAGAAGAAATAAGAATAGGAAATAAGTTAAGAGACAACAAAAGAAACAATAGTAAAAGATTTTGTCAAGTGATCAAGAAACGAAAGAAGGAAAGGAAGAGAGGAAAGCAGTGGAAGACTATACGTGAGAAAGTTTCCCATTAAGCCAACATGACTTAGACCATAAGTTAGTTCCATTCTCCAACGGAAAAACAATTAAAAAAAAGTGAAGCGAGCAGGAAAAAAAATAGAAAAGAGAGTGAAACCAAAAAAGTTTAGTCCAAATTAGTTATTAACAATGAAAATAATTAAAAAAAGATAAAGAACATAATGACCAAGGAAAAAAGAATTTGGAGGAGCTCAATTTACTCATTTATCTCATTAAGGCTTTGCTTTCTCTTTTATTTTTAAAATTTCTTTTATGAAGAAACATAATCACCAAGGAAGAAAGAAATTAGAGAAGCTCAATTTACTCAATTATCTTATAAGGGGCCAAGGTTTATCTGTTTGTTAATGTCCAGTTAAGGCTCATAAGATAAGTACATATGTATGAAGTCCAATTACACAGGAATAAAAGATGAGATTGCATTATATTTGGATCTTACTTGAGAAGGCTCGTATGGCTAAGTACATATGTTTTAAGTCTAATTACGTAGGAATAAAAGATGAGATTGCAATATATTTGGATCTTACTTGGGAAGGCTCATATGGTAATTACATATGTTTTAAGTCTAATTACACAGGAATAAAAGGTGAGATTCCTATGCATTTGGATCTCAGCATTGACTATTTGGGAGATATCAATTACATTTTTCAAGTTAAAAATATTCTTAGCAAGAAGAAATATTAGTGTCGCTGGCCCTCACAATGCCACATTTACTTGTAATATGACACAAATTGTGCAATGGTCTTATGGCTCCATGTGCAGTCGTGTCTGAGTTGAATGCTCCAACAAAGATCAAACTTATTTTTGCTTTTATAAATGAAGGTGTTGATTTAGATAAGGATTGATTGATCTTTTAAAGTTCTTTGTTCCTAATTGGATTCTGTCAAGGTTATTACTTTATTTTATGACTTTAGTTCTTAGTTGTTCCTAATTGGATTCTGTCAAGGTTATTACTCTATTTTATGACTTTCGTTCCTAGGGTTTATGCAATACATCACTGTATTATGGATCTAGTGGGGGGCTAATGTTTTGTTGAATCAAATTACATTGGAAAGGATTTTTTTAATCCTTGCTCTTTGAGAAACTTTTGTTTTAGGTTCTCCAATAACTAGTGAACTTAATCTATCTTACTAGTGACAATCAACTCGAAAATCCTATCACACATGTTCCTTTCCCCTCTGAGTATGGTGATTATTATCTTTTGTTTTAGGTTCTCTAATAACTAGTGAACTTATCTTACTAGTGACAATCAACTCTAAAATCCTATCACTGATGTTCCTTTCTCCTCTTGAGTATGGTGATTCTTATCTTTTGTGTTCAATTTTTTATCAACTGGAAATCAATCGCGAAGGCTCACGTTGTAAGTACATATGTATGAAACATAAGAATAAAAGATGAGATTGCAATACGTTTGGATCTCAGTGTTGACTATCTGTAAGATATCAATTACATTTTGCAAGTTAAAACATATTCTAAGCAAGAAGAAAATATTAGTGCCGCATACCCTCGCTACGCCACGCCACGCCACATTTACTTGCAATATGACGCAAATTGTGCAGTGGTCTTACAGCAACATGTGCAGTCGTGACTGACTTGAATACTCCAACAAAGATAAAAAATTACATGCTTTCATTTGGTAAATACAATATCTGGGTTTCGTATATAGGTAGAAAATCCGACCAAATGTTTCATGTTAGTTCCTCTGCCATTAGTATGGGAGCTTATGCTCCATAAGGTATCATAAGTCTTACCCTTTGACATCAGCTGTGAATTAGACACCACAATTGCCTTTGATTTTGAAATGGGATGCTTGTAGGACTTGGACATGCCATTAGTAACAAGCCAGCGGATCCCAGACTGTTGCTGCAATTTGCCACCCCAAAGATGATTCTTGCTATGTTCAGTATTCAAACCTGAAAGATGAACTCCTGTAATTTCAAACAAATGAACGACTTCATTCTCCTCTGCATAGTTACTTAGTGTTTTAAGTCCCATCCAATCAGAATCCTCATTTTCGTTGTTGCCACTTAAGGACATTGTGTTATGTAATCTCATGGCAGAATGGGGAATCCTCTCCACTTGGATTAAAGCAAGCATCGAGGCACCAACAGGCTCATAATTTCGCAGAGGATCTCTAAGCAGAATCCTAAGAGCTATTGTTATGTGGTCCCCCAATAAGCCATTCTCCACAACATATGCTTTATCCTTGTGTATATCTTTTCTAAACGTCCCAGAAACAGGATCCATGGATTTTGCATGGTGCACTGCGAGGATCCTTAATATGTACTCATTCATGTCATCTTCATCACTGATGACTCCAGCATCAAGCCTTAACCACTCATCTAGGGATATAGAAAGATTTAGCAATTCATCAAAGTCATTGTCTTGCCGTTTAACCCTGCCTTCAGAATTGAGGGACCAACCAAGATTGGCACTGTTTTTACCAAGAGCACTGATGCTTGACTCGGCCTCTACAGATGCGCCATATTGGATTTTCAGCCCTTCAATTAACATTGCTTCAATTTTATCCATTGCTAATGGAGAAAGTTCTTTCAGAGTTGTATAGTCCGACCCAAGGTCAGTACCATTCAGGCTGGAGTTGTTAAAGAACTTATTGTTAGTAGGAAGTCTTACTTGTCTTCCACTTGATGTATTTTGCTTCAGCAATGATTCAAGGGTCACACGAAACTGCCTGCAACAGCAATGTGAAATGATCTGTCAATAACCCAGAAAATAAGCTATGTTGGACAGGAAAAACATGCATGCATCTTTGTGCGCTTGCATGTGTTGTGTGTGGAGAGAGAGGGGAAAATGTTAAGTTAGCTACATATGCTTTTGACAAACTGATTTCTAAACGAAATTAAAACATTAAGTGGAAGTACTGTGATTACTGACCTACCAGGGTCTTCAGCTCCAAGTGATGCATCCCGTGCTATTTCTTGTAAGGTCTTCCCAGTAACATCCTCCAAAGGCATTAATTTATTTGCTTGCAAGCATAGACTTTCAACTCCAATTGATGATAAATGCTGTAATATACTCATTATTTCTGAACCCATTTCTGCAGGTACCACAACAGGACGAGAAACTTGCATTACTAAGTTCCCACTATTTTTTAAATTCTTAAAAAGAAACGGTTTCATGGAACGTAGGTAGCCTCCCTCCTTTGTCTTAACTAAGTATCCAAAGCCATCTCCAAGCTGTGGTAATTCAGACTGCCCATCATGGGGGAGCTCAATTGGACTTCCAAATCCATCAGAGCAATGTGGAGAACTCTGGAAGGCCTTCTCGTCTAAACCCCATTTTCTCATTAAGGTTTCAGCCTCCAAGTCCTCAAGCAATTTGGCCATTTTTCTTCTGGCGTGTAATTGGCTTAACCCATGGTGATCCTCCCTAGCAGTCTGAATAACTGAGGGGAAATCAAATATATCAGCAGGATCTCTACAACTAGGCCCAGCTTGATCAACTTCACTCTCTGCATTTCCGTTATAGTCTAAGACAAAGTTCCCAGAAGCTAGAGCTTCCTTTTCAAATTCTCTCAACAAACATTCTCTAGGAGACTCAGGATCAATCTGTGAACCATGACCAAATGGAGTATGTTCAATTCCCAGCATATTAAGAAATTCCATTGCCACAGTTTCAGTAATTCGATCCAAGCTTAAGGACCTCTTCACCAATTTATCCTTGTGATCTGATTTAGTTTCCATTTGATTCTCTTGCTGTAGAAACTCACTAATAGCTTGCTGGGATTCCAACTCGGCAATTTCGCTGATGAACAAGTTCTCATTCAACTTCACATCTTCACCATTTACCTGCTCCTTATAAACAAGGACCTGTTCCTGCTCACAATTATTTACTATAACCTTATAGTTTGGAAAAGTGTTCTCCGCTGTGCCAGATGTTGTCCCCAAATCAAAAGACGTGTTACTATCCATAATACTTTCATTCAGATTCATAGTGTCAATTGTAGTACCTTCGGCACCATTAAGAAAACCTTCTGACTCTAACTGTTGCTCTGTTATTTCTATTCCCTGTTCAATGATAGTAAAATCCATATTGTCATAATCTTCATCTGTGTTTTCATAGACCTCGAACCCCTTAATAGATTTTGGTTTCATTGACTCCTCATGTTCAGATAGAATTTCAAGTACTTCTGAGTTGCATAAATTCATTCCATCAAGTTTCTGGTATAGATAGTTTATTGACTTAGACAATTCGAAGCCTAAATGCTGTGACACTTCATCGACAGTGTGAGAGGACTGGGGTAAACCATGATCCAAATTGCTAGGGACAGTTCCAATTCTTCCGATGTCATTGTTCTTTCCACAACCTTCTCCAAGGGTTACTGCACCTGATCTATTATGAGGTAACTCTACAATATCAGACACATTTGGATCATTTGTTGGCCCAACTAAATTGTGTTTTATCAATGAGAAACCAAAACTAACATTAAGATTAGCAGTCTTCGCCTTGCCTGCAAGCTTGAAGCTTGTAGTCCACTTGCCAATACTCTTCTCCCCAGCCAATTCTTCCAATGTCAATGGTAACATCCTTGTGAGATCCACCAAATGTTTCCCTAAATCAATGCCTGAAGCCCCAACTATGGAAGCATAAATCAGTGAAAGCTTAACTTCGTAGTTTGCTAAATTCTGACCATTTCTGCTGCCATATACACAACATGTGTGCATTAGAGTCTCATCAAACTCAACATTCCCATTGACAACCCTTGATGGGCTTGTTCTCATGACCTCACCCTTTCTCTTAAAATTCACAGACATAGTTAAATCATTGAAACTTGGGGGCAACCCTTCAATGGAATGCACATGAAGAATGAAGCAGATATTCAACTTCTGACGGCCAATATGTGATAGCGCTTTAAATGGTTTCTTCCAACTCCACATGGATGAAGTTTTCTTGTCCTTTGACAAGAAAGTTCCATTACGAGCTAATAGGTCAACATTTGATTTTGATTCTAGCAGCCTGGGCCTCTCAACTGATTTAGACCGAACACCAGAAGATGACGGAAACAAGGCCTTTCGTGGTGTTTGATCCAAGTAAAGGGCTTTGCTTATAGCCTCAATTTCATGCAACAACTGACCATTATTGGAATTTCCAACATTATCACTATCTCGAAACTCAACTTTGGATACCATCACTGTGCTGTCAACAACGGAAACTATAACACCTCACATCTATGATTCAGTGAGCAGGATCAGCTCCTGACATGCCACAATTTTAAAAATGTCTTTAGGAGCATTACTTTTTTTTTTTTTTTTGGATGGACCCAATGAGTGACCAGAAAGTAAAGGCAAAACAGAAAAGAAAGAAGGCATAAATCAGCATTGGCTATTACAGTAGATCAAGGATCAGTCGATACATCCAACATAATAAAGAACAACGTGAAATAACGCAAATCCAATACACACAGAACGAACTCATCATGTCACAAGGAAGCTACACGGACCAGAACTCATGATCTTTGGACACGAAACTATCAGAAAACAAACAAAGAGAACAGAAGCAAGCGGGTACCCAAAGTAAGTTCACCTGTTAAGCTTAAAAGTTGCAACAATTCAACCTAATTGGATCAGTTTCATCTTAATCGGGAAGCTTGAAGGACGATGAAACCATTCAGCCAGGTTGGGCAAAGGGAGAAATCAACGTATCTCAGGAATCGCGCAACATCTTTTTCTAAGTAAAGAAAATCACGAGACATAAGCATTGATGTTTTGTCTTTTTGTTGACGGGGAAAACGCAGTGCACGTACGTGGACTGTTAAAACACAGAAGACTGGTAGGTAAGAAACTAAATTCGTGCCCAAAAAAAAGGGTCACAGTCACTTGATCAAAAAACTGAACATGTATAGTTGTACAAGATTCATATTTTCAACTGTGCGTGTTATACAATTTATTCAATCAATTTTAGTTATATAATATCTAATTATTACTTAATTATCATTTATTATATTTTAATATATAAAAATATTTTTATTTATTTTATTTTACATTTTAAATTTTCAATATTATTTAGAAATAAGTTAAAATTGTATTCTTGAATTACTTTTTAAATCAACATACATTTTAAAAATATACTTCAAATTTTACATTTTGATTCTACAATAATAAGTTTTTATTTCAAACTAAATACTACTCAAATTTTTAGATATTTAAAATCACTAATTTAAGAAATTTTTAATTTTTAATATCACTAGTGCTAGAAATATATAGTGATGTATACTATTAACTATAAAAATAACTTAAGATTTTAAATATATAAATTACTATATTATTTTCTATTTTAAAATTTTCTAACTTAAAATAATTTTCATTCGTTTAAAATATAAAATTAATTTTATTATGATCCAATAGTAGTATATTTTACTAAGAAAATAATTAGATTTTTATAATATCCCCATTAAAAAATTCGTAAATCAAGTTTTACACATGCATAATTGATTCAATAGTATGGTTAATTTTCGTGTTGATTACTCTAAGAAGATTTGTAATATGTCTTTCACCATACAATTCATAAATCATGATTTGGACACTTAATTATTTTTTCAATTTTCTTGTCAAGTACTTAAAATTTAGCATGCTTATAAAAATTAAATGAATTATATTAAAAGGAAAAAATATATCAACCATTCATAGCCCAGAAAAACACAACACCAACTCCAATGACTAGAAAAGGCTTTCCTTTTACCCACTCCATTGTTCTTATTTTTACAACATTTACTTCATTACTCCATGGTTTTATTTGTGCAACATATACCATCTTTTGGCTAACTACTAGACTCTTCTTTGTTGATTCTCCATGTCCTAGTGTCCCATCTAGGAAATGGCTTGCTTCTTCATTGTGTAACATTTGCTTCCTTAAGTGCTTTTTCCTTAGTCTTCCATACCTTTTCTTTTCGGATCTTAAACATACAACAACCGAATCTTATTGTATACATAATAAGTCTTCTCTCTTAATAGTTTTATCTTCCAGCAAGCATTTTTTAAGGTCTATGTAGTTGAGATGTGCTTTGTATGTAAGCATAGCTCTTAAATATTCCACCATATCCATGTTTAGCAATTGAATTCAAAGAAAAGGTGTGTAGGCATTTCTGTGGCTTTTTTACATAAAGGGTATTGATCAAATATATTGAGAAAATTTAGCCAATCCTTTTTATCCAATCTTTATTTGGCAACTAACTATACTAGAAGGATACCTTGTGGATTATGTTCTTGCCCCAAATAACCTTATAAGCTCATTTTTTCTCATACTCATATGAAAACTTACATGCATGACATATTTATAGATTGACTAATTGAATATCCAAGCCAAAGATAACTTTCGTCTTTATTAGAATTCGAGTTGCAGTTTGGAATTACTTGGTCTAGCTTTACTAGGAAGTTAACCCATTGATTTTCTAACAAAGCCTTTGTTTCACATACAAGAATAGATAAGGAATCAAATAGTGATTCTTTATAAATAAAATAGAATGTGTATTATTTAGTTTAGTTTACTCATAAGAATTTCTAATGATGATGTAATGTCAATGTTTGGTTTAAAAACATAAAATTAGAATGACAAATGAATAACTAACAAAAAAACCAAAATATCAGTTAGTTCCTACTAACTACATAATAATAATAATAATAATAATAATAATAATAATAATAATAATAATAATAATAATAATAATAATATTTTTATAGCTAACCAATTATGTGGATTCCTTAAGGATATTTTTCTCTAAGAAGAGAATAACCTATTACCGAAAATGTATCAAGAATGGAATGGTGATTCCAGTCAACCAAACATCCCATCAAGGAATAAGTAAACTCTTTCATTATATACTCTGTTTTTTCTTCAACCAAAGGAATAACCTACTACTAAGAATATATAAGGAATAGAATGATGATTCCGGTCATCTCATTATTATAATTAGTTTTAGAATTAGCTTCTCCATTATGTAAGGGTAAGACTGCATAGTATCAGACCTTCTTAGACCCCCCCATTTGTGTCGAATTCAACTGGGTATGATGCTGATGAATCAAATACTAATACTATTTTTCAATCTTCCAATATTAATAATATTCTTTACATTTTTTTGTTAACTCCTTTAATATAAAGGTATACATGGCATACTAATCACAAAAAATAAAAGATAAAAACACATTGAGAGTATATGTTTGTTTGATTCAAATTATACTAAATTAGCTTTTGCATTATATTTTATTTACACATTATTACTATTTACTTCTCTATTAATAATGTTAATTTTAACCTTATAATATTTAAATTTTGGGTAATAGAATGTTGTTTAATTTCTCATCAACATAGTTAGGTTTTATATCATTAGTTTTAACTACATTTCATTTTCAAGTTTTAAACACTATTTTCAAACTTCTAGTATATAACTTAGAAATCTCCATAGGATTTTTTTTATAAGTATTCTCACACTTATACATCTTTCTAATTTCTTTAGATTTTTTTTAGATTTTAAAGATTAAATTGAATTTAAAATGTTTTAGAGTACAAACTTAACATTAAAGTAACCTATACAAGCATAAATATAATAAAATTACAATTAAAGTGGTCAAACTATCTAATGAATAAAGTAAACTAATCTTTGGCATATATCTCCTAGTTTAGTTATCTCAACTTAGAGGCATGCTTTGGAGAAGAGGATATATGACTTTTAAACATTTACAAGTATTAGAGGCCCCTTTTTCTACTAGGTATCTACAAAGTAAAGTAGGTGTTAATAATATATTACCCTAGCAAGGAAGAAGATAGGATCTAGTCTCTTATCATATTCATCAATTCCATTAGGACCTGTTGCTTCTTTTCTTCGTTCCTTTAGTTTAATTCCTTTCCTTTAATATAACATAAACTTTTACTACAAAGAAGATCTTGAAGTTAGCCAAATCCTCCTTAGTCATCCACCTCTTGTAATGGATCTAAGCTATGATATCTAGCCAATTGAGATCTAGGAGTGAGATTATATCATTTTCCATAGAAAATTAGTAAAGTTAGTTTAGAAGAATAATTGTTCCATAGATTTATGAGCTTTATGATAGAGAGGACAAGTGAATGAGGTAAGTGAAAAACCATGGATTCTGTCCTTAGTTGATAACTTCTGTTTGATAACTAGCCATATAATGAATGAAATCTTAAGGATAACTTGTTTGAACCAAACCAGATTATGCTAAAGAACCTTAAGAGCTCTATCTCTCATCAATTATCTATAAAAATTGTTGGGGTAAATACATGACGGATGCCTTGACCAAATGGTGTTGTCCCTATTAACAAAATCAAGGTAGAAATTAGGAGTAATTATAATTAGTTCACATACTTAATACCCTGGTTAATGTTATATTTATTCTCCTCTAGGATTTCTCTTCTTGAAACTAGTTTAGATATTATTCCCCTTAAAGTTGAGCATTTTGTGTTATCAACTAAAGGACCCAAAATACTCTTAATTATCTTTCCAAGAATTAGTGTCTTCATAATTCCTAATCTATGTTTGATCTTAGTCCTCATCTGATCCCTAAGGTATAGGATATGTAGCATAGTCCAAGAAGTATTGACATTTGGGGAGACAATTTTAGAAGTTTTGAGTCTTTACATAATGAGTGCAAACTCATTTAACCTATAGAGATTCTTTTGTAACTAGAATCCTTCAAACTCTTATATAATTTGGACTTTATTGCTCAGTTTGATACGTACAATACCAAGTCCCCCTTTCTCTTTATGTAGATAAACATTTTCCTATTTTAATTTAGTAAAAAGTCCACTACTTGTATCTCCTAACCAAAGAAAACTCCTAAGCATATTCCCTATATTTTTATCAAGCTTTTAGGGAAAACTATGTGAAGACTAGTATATATAGATTGAATTAAGGAAAAAAATTGATCAATTGTACCCTACCTACAAAGGAGAGACTCTTGTTGCATAAGTTATTAATCCTCTTTTGAATTCATTTAATAAGAGGAAAAATGTTCCTGTAAGTTGGACTTTTATAAGAACTAGGAATTCCTAAGTACATGAAAGGAAGTTGCTAGTTTTAAGCCTATTATATTGAATGTAACATACCATACGCATAACGTATATGTCCAAACATATCTATGGATAGTCGAGAATATATTCTACGGAAATGGTACGTTAGAACAATCACATAAATACAGTCTGAGGCATCAATATAACTTAAGCATTCCAAAAACTTATTTCCTTCACAATCATAATAAGTCATACATGTCATTAGCATTTGCAATTCAAGTAAACCATACGTAACAGTGTTGAACTCAATCCTAACACATCATACAGTAGGAAAATTACACACTAGAGACAAAAGACATCTATCTAGACTTTGTAGGTATCAGCTGACTAGACCTTTGAGCCATTCTTGTCCCCGAAATAACATTACTAGAATTCTATTAGATCTCTTTAGAAGCTAAATCTCCCTTGAACTCGAAAATCAACGTTGTAATTTTGATAAATTTCTGAACTGAATGAGTGAATTATCATCGATGTGCTCACTCAAGTCAGAACATAAAGGCAAGTATATAACCCAATTCACCAAGTATAACACATTATCTAGCATTAAATTTCATATCACATTATATCATATGTCAACAAGTACAACCTGTATTCAATTATTTCATATCACTATTTCAAAACAATCCAATAAATCATATCAATCATTCATATAATACATATAAAGTTGTATATGCAAATGCATATATGACTCCATTCTTATTTTGCTTTGTTGTGACTGAGAGCCTATCAACCTAATTTACTGTCCTGTATTCGTTATGGATACCAGGCTCATTGTTATCTGAGCCTATGGCTTTCTATGCGTAATGCTGAGCTTAGAGCTTTTTTGCACACATTGGCTACTCCAGTCATAACTCCTTTATCTGATCATGCATTTCAACGTAATGAGATGCATCAATTCACATATTATGCTTTCAGTACTTTTCATTCAATGTGCTCATGTCATATATCAAATTTTTTGGATCTAAATCCGGCATTCATCATTCAATTTTTCACACATTCCACAATACACATACAATTTAAACAAAAGCATATATAATTGAATTTACACATTTAGGTTAACTCACAGGATGCTCCAAAATAACTATTGCCTTGATCATCCAATAATGTCTGGATGCTAATGATCAACTTGTGCATCTAAAGTCATGCAATACACATATAATTTACACATCACTAAGTTATTCAATCATATGAATATAAAATCATGCACATGTATATATTTCATGTTCAATGCATGCTCAATTGACCTTTTCGGGTATGTATTCTTATTCACCAGTCTTGACCATTCAATTATTAAAACTTGTATATTACCACTTTGAATTCAGGTTTATACCTGATTACTCTAAATTCATCAATCATACTTTCATCAACCTTTTCTAGCAATAAACAAACACACAATTTCCAAATTCTCGTTCATACCTTCTTACTCTAGATTCATCAATCATACCTTCATCAACCTTTTCTAGCAATAAACATTCACATAATTTCCAAATTCTCATTCATTCATACCTAATACACCTTACTCATATCCTTTGGATCATATTTGCATTCATAATAACATCTTTATTACTTTAACAACTCAAAATTTCCAGATTTAAATACATTGATAACAAGACAATCCATTCATTAAGTAATGACATCAATTAATAGCCTAAACTTATCAAACACTTAACCAATTAATCAAGCAACAATCTAGGTTCATTTCAAGCCTTAATCAAGTCCAAATACATCAATATAGAGTGACCTATCCTCATTTAGTTCAATAAATTCACTAAACCAAAATTATCATTTGAAAGCTTTGGCCATGATTGTGGGGGACCTTCCTATGATCGTGGGATGAATGCCCCAATTGTGCACTATCCAATTTCCCTCAATTCTTCATGAATTTCATCTGCTTAGGAACATCATTAACACTTCAATTTTTCCAAAATTCACACAAAAGCTACTTTAATTTGTGTTAATATAGCTTCCATCTTGGTTACATTAAAGCTCTCTAAATTCTATTCATTTATGTCACTAACAATCATTTTTACACATAAATTAACATCCCTAGTTTTTTTCCAGATTCAAAAGAAAACTCTTTCATATCAAATTCAAAACACCTTCATAACAGTCCATTACCTATACCTCAATTATACCTTAATTATACCTCAATTCCTCACCAATTTCATCTCAATTCCCAGCTCAAAATCATTCATTTAATAGCTCATAACCTATTGTTTTTCATGTAATCTAAACAGAATAGAAACTACCATTTGTGCATCATCTTCCAGCACTCATTCAACACCAATATCACAATCAATCCATCCCCAATGCTATCATCATTAAGTTCTATTAACATATATCACAAGAGATCAGTCTTTCACTTATTTGATAAGCTTCATTGCCTCCTTAATTATCAAGCTAATGTAGCCTTCCATGCATGCAAGCACAATTCTAAGAACAAGATGGAAGTAGAATGTTTTTTTTTTAGTAACAAGAAGAACTCAGCAGAATATAGCTTTCTTGATGCAGAATTTTGTAAAGATTTTGAGTGGTGATGAACATAATTGAAGACAAAATTCAGAAGCTGTAAGGGTGTGTGTATGTTTTGGTGGTGAGAGGGAAATAGAAGAAAGAAGGCAGCAGAAACAATTTCCACATTAGCTTAATTCATTAGGTGTTGGGTGTCATTATTTTACAATGACATTTGTCACTTATGCTTGCAATCCACTTGTCCGCTATATAAGTTGCCAAATGTCACCAAAATCTTAGGCCATTTGTCACTTAATTCTCCAAACCATTTTTCATTAAATTCTACTACCATGTGTCACTTATTTTATAGGTCTAGTCATCCTAAATTTCCATGTATCAACTTGTCTTGCCACTTGACATTTTTCCTAGACTAAATGTACATTTTAATTCATCAATTTCATAATTGTAACAATTAACTCCAAATTACTAATTATGATCCATCAAACCATAATTCAAGACATAAGTAATACATAATCAAATCATCATCATTTTAAACCTTTCATACCCCTAAACATGTTAATTGAATGCTTATACTATCTTTGCAATGTTTTCCAAATCAACATTCATGTGTGTATATGCTCATGATATGCATATGAATTAAATGCACCTTATAAATTCTAAAATGATATGACTCAAAAGTATAACATTCTAATCCTCAGTTAGTTTTAGAAACCAACTATTACATTAGAGATCTAAAGAGAAAAATAAGGAAGTTGTTGAGGAGATCAACTATATTAAGTGGCACGACATGAGCCATAGTCTTATAAGAGATCATGTGCAAACTTAATAAAAGATAATGTGATTCATGGTTAAAGGAGACAGTCATGCCATAGGCTGTGTATTCATCTTCAAAGATGTAGTCAGATCCATAACTTGGAGACACAACTGTTTTAGAGGCCATGTTTATCACCTAATAGAAACATTGAAGGACCAATAAGAGAGACCATGACATATCTAAATTAAAACATATTTATGGATAAAAACATATTTTTGAGATTTAAGTCATCTGTTAGAGAAACTAGACCTAAGAAACATCTTTTCTCTTAAAAAGCTAGGGCTAGCCATCATGAGGCTTTTCTAACCTTTTAATAATCAATTTAAAGATGTTTACACTAGTGAATCAAGATCCAAATATCATCTTAATAAATCAGGTTGTCAATGAAATTAAGGAGTTGATCCAAATTTACTTATATTACGATTCTTCTATTTTTGTAATTTGATTTTTTTACTTTGAACATGTAGAGTAGATAAATACTATTTCGATTATCAATGTTGATTTATTCATGTTAACATCTAAATTTGATTTTAATTTACCTAACTCGGGAGAACTTGCTTGTGAACAGATTGTGGCTTAGATAGAAAGGGTTAATAAGGTGCTCGAGGAAGACCTACATGATCTTTATGGTGTTTAGTCGAAACCTTTCATGAGATTTCAAATAATTTAGTGCATTCAAACATATTGCCTATCTAGAGAGTAAATAGATGTAGCTCAAAGAATATATTAATTATAGGTTAATCAAATAATCAAATCAAAAGTGTTACTAGGGTTGTTCCTCACATTTTATAGGCTTAGGACAAAATATACAGATATGTACTGTCTAAAGAAAACAAAAGATTCAATTGCTTTATAGGCATTTCTTCAATTGAAGTGTTTTGTATTTTATTTCCAAGATTACCCAAAGTTTTAAGATCATAAATATTTAACAAAAGGATTAGTTGCTCATCTACCCTGAAATTGTCTAAATTGGATACATTTGGTATATGCTTTCATAAATACTTAACAGAGGGATTAGTTGCTCATCTACCCTTAAATTGTCTAAATTGGATACATTTGATATATGCTTATACTTACTCAAATTGTTATCTTTCTCGTGAATATGAATCTCATCACATAAATTTTCATTAGGTTGTTCAAAACTATCTTCACAAATTTTCTCATAATTTTCACTAGAATAGTCACACTTTTAACAAATTTATCAATGACTCTTTTTTAAGATATTAACTATTCTACTCTTTTTCCTTTTTTTGATTTCTAGGCAAATACTTTTTAGGCAACATTATAGAAAATAATATAACACAATTGAACTAGAAAAAAAAAAAGCATATGCATGAACCTAAAAGAAGCAAGTAGGCGTAATAGAATAACAATAACTTGACCATTTATCACAAAGATCTATCGACAATATTATATATTTGAGACAAAAAAACAAAGAACCATATTAATATCCTATATTAAAAATGAAAAAACAAAGAGAACTTTTATGATCAAAGTTATCGTACTTAAAATTCATTTATGACTTTTCAAGTAGTTCTTAAATATCAAAACTAACAATGATCCACTTTTCACCAAACAGAATAGAGATTAGCATCAATATTCACATAATAGAAATATTGAAATCATATTTCATCAGTAATTTACTAAATTAGATGTATACATAGAAAATCGACCAAACCTATAAATCAAAAAATGTTAATTATGACTTAATAAATGAAAGAGAGATCAATTATGATTGAAGAAGGAAATAAGGGATAAAAATATCAAATATGATATATATGAAATGAAAGAGAGAAAAATTACCCAAATAAACTTCAATTTGAATTAAAATTATACTTAGAATTGCAATTGACAAATACCATATATAATCAAATTCACAAACTTTAATTTATTCAAATAAGCTACAATTGAAATAGGAAATGAAAAAGAGATAAATTATACCCAAATTTTAATCTAAGTTTCTATTCAAAAATAGAAAATTCAACCTAAATTGAAAAAGCTATTATACTCATAATCAAATTTCAAAAATTTACCTAGTCTTCAAATCAAAAGAGCTACTAAAATAATCTAAAATTCAAAGCAATAAAATGAGATTTGAGGAGAATAAATGAGATGTGTTTCTTACGTAAATGGGAATGATGTTAATGGAGGCAAGGTTAAGGCAAAATTCTTGAATTTATGACTTTTTCTTATTGAATTTTAACTAGGAAAATGTGAATCTTAGTATTTAGCTGGAGTAATTTCATTTTGAAATGCTCACTTTTGCCCTTGTTTTACCTCTTAAAAAGAAGTTTTCATATGTATGATGACCAACTAAGCTAATTTTTTTTACCAAATTGAGATTGATGATTGCTCCTTAAATAAATTCCTTTAAATCTTTAAAAATAAAAACTCTATTTAATCTTGTTTTGCTCAAGTGAAAACTCCTATATTGTAAAATAACTTGTAATTAATAGGCCTCCAATAAGCATGGGCCTTGGGCAAGGGGTTTTCTTCCTTTAGTCAAGACTGGCCCTGAGTGTTGTTAGGGGAAGTACTTATCTAAACATAGCTATTTGATTTCATTGTCTTTTGATTAATCATCTTTTCATTTAATTCCTTGACTATTGCCAGGTTTTAGGTTTAGTTTTTTTTATTTTATTCTAAACTCCATAAAAACCATCTCTTTATTTTTTTAGATGTTGAATAAAATTGATTAAGTTGACCTTTAGAAAGGAAACAAGAAAATATTCAATCTCTTCTGAGAGCCATTTCTAAGGCTCTTCCTCTATTTAGGCCTACACAAAAGAGTGCTAAATAGAAATAGACCCTTTAGTAAGGAGAAGCCATGAAAAAAATTACAAGGATCTACTCTTGCCTAGCACTAATACAAATGGCATATTGAACAAATCTAAAATCTTGATGGATAAATATTGTGAATCACATCTAAATTAGAACAAAGTATAGAATTTGTAAGCTCCAACCATTTAACATAAAGGTGTAGATGTCATGTTCAATTCAGTTTTGAATAAGATGAATTAATACATCAATCTCCACGAAGTTCTTCAGTAAGTCTTAGAGTCCCTTTAGCAGGTTCCATTTAGATTTCACCCCACTGCTAGCTTTTTCTCCAGGTTTACCATATAGTAATGCTTCCTTCCTTTATCCAGTTTAGACTTATAAGTAGAAAAGTTAGAGAATTTGATGGTTCAGAACCAAACTCTTACCATTTCTTTCCCTGTAAATCAAGTATGTAAAACTAAAAAGGCTAACCTAGATACTCCTAGGTCCCTTTTTGAGTTATATTTTATTTTTCTAGCCTATCCTATTATAATTCCCTAGTAACTAATTGGAGAATAAGAGTTACATCCCATTTAAACTTGTTCCAGAAGTAATTTTAAGCATTGACACTAAAAAATAACAAGAAATACTTTAATTCTCTAACTTTTGTAATTTATATACTAGGTCTATACCGCCTTGGATTATATCCTTTGTTTTAAACCTCCTTTTTACTATTAAACTCAATATAAAGGAGGTTCTTGGTGTGTTTGATTTCATAAACACCATCTTAGCCCAACATAATCTCTATTAATGTGCCCTAATTAATTGTAATTAGTATTTATTTGTAAACTTCCCTGATCTATTTCTAAGAAATCTTGTAGTTTATCTTAAGGCATTAGATGTGTGTCTTATTATGTTATATCAGATTAAGGAGAAGCCTCTAAGTTTATATTGCCATTGATTTCCTTGAGCAATCTCTTTTACGTTGACATTCTCAATAAGCATGTGTCTGAGTGACCATGCTTTGAGTATTATATGCAATACTTCTAAATCATTTCAATTGTCAAACCAAAAATAGGTATAATTTATGTTGCCTATAATTGCTTTGAATTCTTTCCTTATAGACTTCCTCTTAACACCTAATTTAAAGGCAAATTCCTAATATTAGTTACTTTCAAGTGGTGAGATTGTATCCATCCTATGCATATAGACTTCTTATTATTGAGTACCTTCTATATTCTCTTAATGAAGAGCATTTTATTCATATCTTATATTCTTATAAGCCTTAAGCCTTTTTTTTTTAAACCAAAGAACATAAAGGTCAAACCATTTGACTCTGGAGTTTCTTCCCTTCTTTACATCAACTAACTAAAGAAAGTTCCTTATTATCCTCTCAATTATTTAATTAAGCTTCTAGAAGCATAATGTGATAGCTCTAATAATAATGTATGTTATTTAACAAAGGTATGACAAGTTACGATCTTTATGCACAAAATAAAAATTGATTCTTCCAGTTTCATATCGTTTTGTTTATGGCATCAAAGAGTGGTAAGCAATCACTGAACGTTAGAAGTATTAGTTAAAAGTATTTGGCTTTTCCATTATCAACACTTCTTTATCGGATCAATATCTTACTTACTATTGTAAATATCAATGATAGGTATAATTTCCTAGTTAGTCAATGATAAATCTATATATAAAAACTTCAGTGGTATTGGAAATATATATCAACTTGGTATTGCTCCTTGTCATTCAAATGGCAATGTATTATCGAGCTTTAAATTTATTAAACGTGTGAAAGGCGCTAAGGTCTCATCAAGGATTCAAGTATGAATTTTTACAATTTATCTTAATTATGAGGATAGTTAAGAATCATTAATCTAGCAAAAACACTAGCACACATTATATTTTTTCTTTTTTAAGTAAGTAGTTGATCTCATCGACTAAAATACATAGAATCATCGACTAAAATACATACAATATACTAAAAAACATGTGAGTGCTTGCCAAAGACCAAATTCGTTGATTTAACTTGACATAAAAAATTTGTATGAAACATTACTTGTTTGTTTCTTAAAAGTGCTCATTGTGATGATTTTATAGATGATTATTTGACTTCAAATATTCAAAGTATCTCCATTTAAAGACTGCTATATTTTAATGATGTTTACGAACTATCTTAATTAAAGATAACTCATTTGGTAGTCAATCGATATTCCATGAACTATGTGGAGGTAAGTGAGTGATCAATATATAATTCATAAACGAAAGTTACAATGTGAGAGCAATGAGAGAGCGAATGTGAGAGAGTGTAGTAGAGTAGCCATGACTTTGAAGATCGTCGACATTTTTAGTCCCCTCTACTCCATGACTACTCCTTCTTCTTCCCTTTCATTATCTCATGTCCCTTTAGGTCAAATGTTTGCTCCCCTAAAAAAAACCCAATTCTTCGACACTTTCCCTAAACCCTACCCTGACCCAAAATGTTGATCCCCCTTCTAGTTCCTCTTACTCCTATTAAGACTTAGACAACTAGAGGAGGGACAAATAAGACTGGGAAAATTATTGATACAGAGAATACCTTAAACACTCAAAACCCAAGTGTTTTGATGACGGCTTTTCCAAAAATATGGAAATCGGTAGTTGCTGAGGTAGTGGAGGACTCTTCAAATGTTAAGACACTAGCATATTACCCCCCAGAGATAAAAGAGGAACACATTTTCGTCATCCCTTCACAAGAGTTAGCACAGAAAGGAGCTGCCAAACTTCGACATGCTCTGATAAGCTTCTTCATAGGTAAGCGTCCTGCTTACCCTGTGGTTTAGAGAACTCTTCCGAAATCTTGGTTACCTTTTGGATTATCTCAAACTTTGATCACTGGTTCGAATAAGTTTCTGTTCAAGTTTGATTCAGAGGTGGGTCTAAATGAGGTATTGGAGAAGGGCCCTTGGTATATCCAATGGAAGCCTTTATTCATATGGAAATGGATCTTAGATGCTGGTGAGCAAGAGGAGATTTCGGTATGCACCTGTATGGACTAGATTTTATAATATTCCTTATGAATACTGGAATACCGAAGGTTTGAGTAGGATAGCTAGTGTAGTAGGGCATCCTCTGCTTATGGATACCTAAACAGCTAGGATGTCTAGAATTATATATGCCAGAATCTGTGTGGAGTTGGACTTAGAGAGGACTTGGCCTTCATCTTTTCAGTTGGCCACTTATAATACTGAAGGAAAAGTATCATTTAAGGAAATCCAAATAGAATATGAATGGAAGCTTGAGTCTTATATACAAAAGAAGGAGTGGAAGCCTACAGGACGTATGTTTGAAACTGGGACACAACAAGAGTTGGAAAAGGAGATTGTCACACTACCTATAAGAGTAAACTATCTTCAGGAGAGTGGGCAGAAGCAAGGCAATGATCAAACCTAAGTGAATCCTCAGACGAGTAGCTTCTCAGAAAACCTCGCAAAACTAGGTGTAGTCCATCCTCAGGAATATGGAAAGGAGCCAAGTAGGGATAGGGGTCCAGACAGTCCCAAGATCATCATACCTTTAAAAATCCTCGAGGAATAGAGTAAGGGTAAGCAAATTCAGTAGAAGTAGGACGATTCTAAAGGTTATCTTGAAGATGCTGACTATCCTGATGTCAAGTAAGTAGTGCTACTCCGTCTCTTACATCTGACTTGGTTCCTACTAGCTTTAATGATTCTCAGAGTCCGAGTTTGCAGGGAGGGGCAGAGGAGGGTTTTACCTTTAGGCAAAGCAGGAAAACCAGGAGGAAAAGGTAAGTAGGGCTTTAGTTTCTGGTTCTAGTTTTGTGATGGATTTACGTTTTTGGAATATAAGGGGTCGTAATAACCCAAAAAATAGCTAGTTGTGCAATCCTTTCTTAAGATGCTGGTTGTCTCTTTTGTGTGTTTGATAGAATCTAGGGTTAGTCTTGTTCCCTTTTGAATTATATTTGTACTTCTATGTTTCCTAGATGGTAGTTCTTCAATAATTTAGGTTAAGCATCTTGCGCTAGATTAGTGCTAGCTTAGAACCCAGATAGGTACTTGTGCTTCCCTTTAGTTACTACTGATCAACTGATTCATTTGGAGATGACCATTATGAATTGTGCCTCAACATTTTTTGTCACTTGTGTCTATGGGTCTAATAATTTGAATCATAGGAAAAACCTCTGGTCTGCACTTTCGAATATTCAACTCACTGTTGGGAGTCATCCATGGATTATAGTAGGAGACTTTAATGCTATACTATTTTCTCATGAAGCAGAACCTCTTAGCTCCTCGGCCATTAATGGTATGAATGACTTTAGGAAGTGTGTGCAAGATTGTGGATTGTTTGACTTAAATTCTAATGGTCCTAGTTTTACCTAATCTAATAAACAATCTGGTGACCTCCACGTTGCTAGAAAATTGGATAGAGCCCTAATCAATTCAAGTTGGATTACTCGATCCTAGATCCTATGGTGAGATTCTTAACCCCAACATTTCAGACCACTCACCAGTAGTCATTAGGTACTTATCTTCCCAAAAGTAGATGCCCTCCCCTTTCAGGTTCTTCAATTTCCTAGCCTCCCAGCCAACTTTCCTTTAGATAATAGAGGATGTTTGGTCTTTACTAGTTCGGGGTACTCCTATGTTTTGTATGGTTTCCAAGCTTAAATTAGCCAAAAAAATGCTCAAATCCCTAACTCAAATTAGGTAAGGGATGTAAATGTTAGGGTTGAGCATTGTCAAACAGTCCTTCAAAATATCCAAGGTTAAAGACTTTAGAATAATAGGACTTCTTTGGTACTAAAAATGAGGCCATATCAAACTTGATTAAAGCCTTAAGTGATCAAGAGTCGTTCTATAAACTATCTTCTAGGATTAAGTGGCTCAGGGTGGGGGATAGGAATACAAAGTTCTTCCATAACTCTCTTTTAGCAAATAGAAACAGGAATAACATTCACTCTTTAGTGGTGGGAAATGATCAAAGGATTGTTGACTTAGAAGAAATCAAACAAAAGTTCCTGGTTTTTTTCAAAAACTGTATTGGGTGTAAGAAAGACCTAGACTCCTCTAAGGAGTATGTGGGTGCTCTTTTCCCTCATCTGATCCCTGACCACCTTAGAAACATTCTCCTAGCTGAAGTCTCGATGCATAAGATTAGGAAGGCTTTCTCCTCTTTCAATCCCCATAAAGCTCCAGGACCGGATGGTTTTAATGGTTTTTCCTGTCAAAAAACTTGGTCCATTATTGGGGATAAAGTCACTAGGGCAATCCAGGATTTTTTCCAACATGGAAGGCTACTAAAAGAGCTTAACTTCACCTTTATCTCTCTAGTTCCGAAAAAGACTCATCCTTCCACTGTTTCTGATTACAAACCTCTATCCTGTTGTAATTTGATCTATAAGGTGATCATTAAAATCATGGCCAACAGACTCAGAGAAATACTACCTCACATTATTAGTCCATATCAGAGAGCTTTCATAAAGAACCATCGAATAGGGGACAATATACTTTTGGCTCAAGAGATTTTTAAGAACTACCACTTTCCTAATAATCATCGAAGATGCATGTTTAAAGTGGATTTGGAAAAAGCCTATGATTCTATCCAATGAGGTTTTCTCTTAGATCTGCTATTAGCAGTAGGCCTCCTTCCAAAGTTTATCAAATGGATTGAAGAGTGTGTTACATCTCCCTCATACTCTACTTTGATCAACAGAACCCCTACTGAATTTTTTAGTGGTAAATTAGGGTTACAACGAGGAGATCCTCCATCTCTGTATCTTTTTATTATCTATATGGAAGTACTCTTTAAGAGTTTGAATGTCACAATTTTTGATAGTGCATCTTTTAAATACCATTGGAGGTGAAAGACTCTTAAACTTACCCATCTCTTGTTTGCTGACGACCTTTTATTATTCTGTCATACTGATTTGACATCGGTGAGTAATCTACTAAATTGCTTAAGCACTTTCTCAAACGTCTCTGGGCTGGACATGAATCTTAGTAAAAATCAGTTCTTTTTGTCCCCTGGTGTGGATGATCTGTCTCACCAAATGGAAACTATCTTTGGGCTCAAAAAAGGTTCTTTTCCTATAAGGTATCTCAGAGTTCCTATGATTACAGGTAGATTGTCTAAGAGAGAATGCTTGCCACTTTTAGAGAAAATAGATTCTAGGGTTAATAAATGGACCCATAAATCCTTATCCTATGCGGGTAGACTTCAGCTAGTTATCTCAATCCTCTCTACTTTTCAGGTTTTTTAGTCCAGTCATTTCATACTTCCCTCCTCCATTCTTAGAGAAATAGAGTCCAAACTTAGGATTTTTTTATGGTGTGGGAAGGTAGAGTGAAAAGTTCAAACAAAAGTTAAATGGAATGACCTTTGTAGATTTAAAAAGGAGGGTGGTCTAAGGATTAAACATTGCCAACTTGGAATAATGTCTTGTTAGGAAAAAGAATATGGGTCCTTTTTAATGATAGGGAAGCCTTGTGGGTTAAGTGGGCACACACCATTATACTTAGAAGGAAAAATTTATGAAGTGCTCTTCCTACTAATAATAGTTCTTGGAGTTGGAGAAAGATTCTACAAGTTAGAGATATCATTAGGAACCAATTCAGATTTAGGATAGGTAATGGGACTTCTACTTTCTTATGGCAGAACCCTTGGCATCCGAGAGGTATCTTAAAAGATCTTTACTCCGCAAGTGATTAACAGATCTGACCTCCTGGTGATTGCAAAAGTAGCAGATGTTATAGGAGAACATGGCTGGTGCTGTCAAGCCTCCACAAATAAGATCATTCGTATAGGAGAACCACCAAGGTACTCACTAGATTGTACCCAATCTGATAGATTAGAATGGCTTGCTAGTCACTCAAAAGCCTACACAAATTCCTCAGCCTATAAATTTTTTAGACCTCCTCTACCGAGTGTGTCTTGGCATAAATTAGTGTGGCAATCCAATACAAACCCAAGACATTCCTTCATCTTGTGGTTAGCTTTTCTTGAGAAGCTACAAACAAGGAATTAGATCCCCTATTCTTATATCCCAAATCACTGCTCCCTCTGCTCTTTGGATAATGAGTCTATTAACCACCTTTTCTTTTAATGTTTATTCTCAAATTTAGTGTGATTACATTGTCTTAACCTCTTCCAGATATACATTCCAAATTTGGTTAGCCTCCATTTCATTCTAAATTGGTTCACTCAGTGAAATACCTTCAGAAATTTTGACCTAAATAACTTAATTGTCCTTCTATCTGTTACTGTGTATAATTTATGGTCTGAAAGAAACCACAGAACCTTCAAAAACACAACAATGGAAGAGGGGGGCATTATCACTTAAGTGATCTTCCAAGTTATGGAACAACTCAGCTTAAACAGAGAGAGAAGGTAATTGTGGCGTTTTTGTTTCTTTTGGTTAATATTCTGTTTCAAATTTGTTTTTCAGGTATAGTAAATCGTTGTCAAAGGACATCTACTATTTTGGATACGATGGCCGTTTGTGCCCTCTCCTTCATGCAAGTCTCCTGTAGGCAGAAAGGCAAAAGTTGACTTCATCAAACAAGACATATTACATCCTCTAAGATGGTCTAGCTTTACTAGTAGAATGAATGATCTGTTTACTTTATTACTGTCCCCAGTAAATCTGTATTTGTGCGTGTTGTTGGTTACTTGTTCCTTCCTACTTCGATGGTAAATATGTAAGGCTGGTTGTGATGGTTGTTTCGGTTCAAAAGACACACATTTTACCTCATGTTCTTAGATAGG
Source organism: Erythroxylum suave (assembly GCA_027563595.1). Classification (NCBI taxonomy): domain Eukaryota; kingdom Viridiplantae; phylum Streptophyta; class Magnoliopsida; order Malpighiales; family Erythroxylaceae; genus Erythroxylum; species Erythroxylum suave. The sequence goes on from JAOSBN010000008.1 coordinate 43,065,480, forward strand.
GCTCTTCTTTTCGGGTTTGGAAAGAGATTTGCAACTTTGACAATCTCTTGAGTTGTACATAACTCTCTATTGTTTTATTTTTATTAAATTTACTGATTTACCAATATATATATATATAATTCATTATCGTAAAGTATTTAAAGATAATATTCCATTATTTTCATTTAGTAATGATTTGAGAAATTCCTTACCAATGTGAAATGACACTTTTTGAAAATAGTTTTCAAATGTCATTATAAAAATCAGTTACTAATATTAAAAAACTAATATGAGTTGAATAAGATAGAATGGACACTAATTTTATACTTTATGCCTAATTGAAATATTGTCTAATAAAAATGTTGAATTATACAAAGAATCATGCAGGGAAAGATAAGTTAAAACTAATTTGGTATTCCTAATATTTGGATAATCATTATGTATTGTTAGATATTAATTTTGATCTATTGATATAAAATGTTTAGTTACAAAATTAAAGATAGATTTAAAATTTTTAATTTATCGGATCTCAATATAATTTAAAATTATAATTTGTATCCATTGCTAATATATTTAGAAATATGATGAGTTACACTTAAAGAATGGTTGAGGAAAAAAAAGATAATTTAATAAAGTTATGAGAAACTTTAAGTTAATATTAGATATTGGGTCTTAATTGCACCTATTTTTATTTAGCTAGAATTAATTGTAATTCTAATAAGTTTAATTGAAATTATAATAAAATTAAATTACTAAAAGATCCAAATATAATTATGAATCTAAACTTGCATGATTTAGAGCCACTTTCACGTTTATTGAATTAAGCTTGATTTTAACGTTATTTATCCATGAGTCATTTGTTGTTGATTGAGCATTGTGTATTGGAATTATAGAGATTTGGAACAATATAAATTTGAAACAAGAGTGCTACAAGTAGTGGAAAAATTATTAGAATTGCCATATATAATATAAGCCTCCACCTGGGCTAAAAATTTCAACTCCGAGAATTTTACAAATATTAAATCTTTTTCTTAAATTCAAAGGCAGTTCAGTATAAAGATCGTAACATATCAAGAAGGAAAACATAATTACTCCGATTATTAATCACAAACAGGCAGAACCAAAATCCAAAGTTACTCGTTCGAACTCACTCTCATTACATACGAAACAGCTGACGTTGCCTTATAACTAGGTGGATACTTTTCATGCGATCTTAACATCAATAGTCTTCGGTTTCTTGGGCTCCGGAGGGGGCAACTTGTCGACAGTGACAGTGAGAACACCGTCTTGACACACAGCAGAGGTTGCATCCATGTTAGCATTATCTGGTAATGCAAATTTCCTCATGAACTTGCCAATCCTCCTCTCCATTCTAAGGTACTTGATGCCATTGTTATCTTTCTCCCTATTTCGTTCCCCACTAACCACCAGAACGTTGTCGTCCTCCACTTGAACCTTGATCTCGCTGCCTTTGATTCCTGGCATGTCGACCACGAATTTGTAGGAATTCGGGTATTCCACCACGTCTGCTGGAGTGGCAGCCATGGCCTTGGCGTCTCGGACATAAGTACGAGATGGGTTGTTTCGTGGCTCCTCTTGGAACTCCAGCATGTCTTCAAGGACTGACAAGAGAGGAGAGTCAAAACCCAAGTTCCTGAGGTCCATATGAGACGTTTGAAATGGCAAAGCTTGAACTAGATGACACACAAAGTTGCTAGAATTGCTTTCAAGAAGCTGTGTAGAACAACAGAGCGATGATACGTTATTTGTAAAGCAATGGTAAGAAGCAGGAGAAATTTCCAGACTTAGTGGCATACAGATAAAGGTAAAGAGGGGTCCACAATTCTACATAGTTCCACTCTTCACCTGCACCATATAGAAGTCACTTGAAGCTTCTTTAAACCTTTTTTAGGCTAAAAATGCTGATCTCGCGCTGATGCTTCAACGTCAGCGTCGTTGTTACTCGACTCAAAATGGAACGATTTGATGATGGCTTGGGCTTGGAGGCATATTAGATATAGCAGCCCATATCTTGCCGAAAAGTGAACCATACTCGTTTCACTCAACCTCCTTTTTCATTTTCGTGAATTTCTATTACCTTGTACACGAGAGAATCAATCTATAATATTATAATATTACGGGTCGTTTGGTTCTACTTCTATTTTTCTGTTGTTGTTTTTAGTTTCTGTTTTTTGTTTTTAGTTTCTATTTTTTCCTTAAAAAAACAAAAATCTATTTGGTTGATATTTGTAATATAAAAACCGAAAAACAAAAACCTGTTTGGATGAAATTTGTAATAAAAAACTAAAAATAAAAACATATTTGGTTTTATCATCCTGTTTCTATTTTTTTATAATTATACTCTTACAATATAATACAATATATTTTTTAATTAATTAATTATCATTGTAGCTAAAATTAGAATATATGCAAATCAAATATTAT